>JAVYIG010014507.1:0-41123 GCA_035222895.1 Strongylocentrotus droebachiensis | reverse complement strand
TCCTCTGTCCTCTATTATTTTGTAATCTATTTCATTGTAATCTTTTCTACATACTGAAATAAAATAACTTTCATTTATATAATCTTCCATTTTATGAATTTTCTTTCTCTCCTTCTTTCTCAGGTTGTTGTGGCCATCTCATTAGTGATTGGGTTCCTTGACGTACTTGGATATCGTCATTCGTGGAAGGCCATCATACCGGTCTCTTTCTTGGTCACCGTCGTTTGTTTCGGTGGTGGACTGCTCTTCATCACACCGGTCAGTCATGGTCAATTCTTTATTCAAAGAAAAAACAAAATTGTGCCTCTAATGAGGTGTTATTTACATTCAAACATCAAAATAAATTTGTGAGAACAAATATAATTGATGTACAATGTTATCAATAGAAATCACATATTTTCTCACCCATACAATATTTTGCTATTTTTCATCTAAAGAAAGTGCTTTTAACAATGGTCAATTCTTTATGATATACCGTGTGTCTCAAAAAAAACGTAACACTTTTGAAATGGTTGCCAAATTGAGCATATATAATTTTATGAAAAAATGTCTATATGTATGGAAAGCTAAAGGACCAACCTTCATATGATATGAAAAATTAAAAAAAAATCATGCTTCGATGGACAGTGTTCACTTAAGTTAGAGGTATGAAAATGGGCCTGCGCAGGATTTTTCCTTCCAATTTTGGACAGGTAAATTACTTGTAACTTACAAAATAAGGTCGATATGAGATATTCATGATCGATGGATCAAAAGGATATTTTGAATCAAAAGGATATTTTGAATACCTCGAATTCTGGTATTTTCAATGCATAATGAATGATGTACTTAGCTATTACATGTTTGGGTCATTCATAAAACCTGAATAAAATGTGATTGATGATCCACCAAACTTACGGAAGAAAACTGATAAAGAAAAGGCAAGGGGTAGGTGATGGGATGGGAAAAGGTTGTGGGGGGGAGGAGAGTGGGTTGCATAATGTCAATTATGATTTTGAATACGGTATTTCAATTTAACATTTTCCCATTCTTCCTTCATCCTGTTCACATCTACCAGATCAATGATACAATAAGATGGGAGTGGAAGTTGGTGTGTGTGTGTGTGTGTGTGTGTGGCAGGGGTGGTGTTTTGGGATTGATAAATGACAGAGAGAAAGGACTGGTATTCAAAACATCCTTTTAACTCTTAATCCATCGATCATGAATATCTCATATCAAACTTATTTTGTATGCTAAAAGTAACTTACCTGTCCAAAATTGGAAGGAAAAATCCTGCGCAGGCCCATTTTCATACCTCTAACTTAAGTGAACACTGTTCATCGAAGCATGATTTTTTTTCAATTTTTTCATATCATATGAAAGGTTGGTCCTTTAGCTTTCCATACATATCAACATTTTTTCATAAAATTATATATGCTCAATTTGGCAACCATTTCAAAAGTGTTACGTTTTTTTTGAGACACACGGTACAGGTAACAACTAAATTATTCATACCCCTTGTAAATTTTATGTTTTTTGTATTTTTCGAGAATTTTTCGAGAATGAAAGGTGTACCGGTTGAATTAGGGCCTTTGTTGAATACTTTTAGATGTAAGTTTTAATATATCACATTCGCCAGAAACGTAAATCGGGACAAATCAATCAAATCAACAAAACTTGGTAAGAGTATGAAAATTTAGTTGTAAATTGTATTAGTTACCCGGTAGTGATGAAGCAATTGGTTTTATTTGTCAATAATCCAATATATTTATGTATTTATCAATGAATATCAAATAATTAGTCATAAAATTTGATTTATTTGTTGACTGTGTTCTTGCTTGGGGCATATCACAAAACAATGTAATTTTCCTTTAAAAATTCTTTTTAATTAATATCCTTTCTAGAACCAAGGCTATCCTATAGGTTGCATCTACAAGACTCAATATGTTTGATTAATGTATATTCTTGTCTTTATATCTTAATGTTGATGCAGGAGGGGCTACATATCTGTAGTAATAAGATGAACCTGATGAAATTTTTTAGATTAATCTGTAGCTTACTTCAATTGACTCAATATATTCCAGTCTGATTATCTTTTATTTGATGAATTAACATTCTTGTGTTCATCTGTTCTTGTCACTGCAGGAGGGGCCACATTTCTGGGGTGTTCTCTACAAATTCTTCTTGCCTCACATTCCGTTCCTCCTGAGCATCATCATGCCTCTGGCTCTCACTTGGATATACGGTGAGTGATGAATGTCTTCAAGTCAACTGAATAAAAAAGTTTATTATTAAGACCATCAAAAAAATGATGGCTAGGATTCCTAGGAAAATAAATGGGCCATTTTTGTAATGTAATCAAAAGTAATGCACAAACTTCAAGTGCCATGTTACAAATTATTTCATTCACCTGTTAATTACAAATTTTTGTATTTTAATAGTCATAATGAAAATTGCATATATTACGTGTTACTAGGTTGGACAAACCATAATATTTGTCCCACCTAGCAACAATTAATGTATGCAATTCACATTCTGACTATTAAAATACAATTATTGGTGACAGGTGAATGAAATAATTTGTAACATGACACTTAACAATGATTTTTCCATTAAATTTGATTACATTATGAAAATGGTCTAATAGATGCAATGAAAGAAGTGATTGTACATACTGTATTTTTATAGGTAGATGGATAAGATTATTGATTGTACATGAACTTGAAGGTGCACTGCTGTTCAAGGTGAATTAAGTTGACAAAAAATAAAACACACGGGGTAAACAAAAAGAGTAAAACTCTGCTTCCTAGATTCATCTGTAGTGGTAATCCTTGGAATGTAGTACACTTGTTAGATAGCTATCATTTAGTTCATTTAGATAATTTATTTCACATTTACAAGTACTATATGTAAGAAGTGCATTGACAGTAAATTATATACATTCTAAAGAGAGATATTTGTTGCAAAGTCAATCACCTGGGGTATAAATTTGACTCATGAGCTTTTGAAATAAAAATAACAAACTTTAAAAAAACGAAAAAGCTGTGATTTAGTACCTTGCTTCACAACGCAAACATTAACATCAATATGAATCCTGTTAAAATGGTTTTGAAAAATTAACTAACCGACATTATTGCACAGAATGGGAGGGATAAAAGAATGATGTTTTGTTTTTCCTTTTTGTAGGCACAATACCAGCCTGGAAGTTCCTGAAGTTCCAGCGAGACATCAAGGCCATGGTGGGATGCTTCCCCATCGTCTTCCAAGGATTGTTTGCTGGGCTAGAGGCGGTCGTCTTACCCCTCGTGATCTCGGTAAGCTTATTATTCCTGATGACAGATTGAGAGAGGTTCTCAGCATTGTGAGAAAAATGAATCTCAAGTTGAACAGAGACAAACGCGAGTTCAATGTCATGAAACCCACCTTCATTGGTGACTTGATCAGTGATCAAGGAGTTCAACCTGATCCAAATAAGGTGTCTGCTATCTTGAACATTGAGAGACCAACATGTCGGAAAGATGTCCAAATGTTCTTGGGTATGATCAATTACCAAGCGAAGCTTATCCCAGATCTGTCTAACAAGTCAGCAGGGCTGAGACACCTTCTTGACGAAAAGAATATGTGGACATGGGATCATGCACAAGAAGATCCATGGAATCAGCTGAAACAAGCTCTGATACAAGAGCCATGCCAGTCTTACATTTTGATGACTACAAAGATGTCTGGCTGCACAGTGCCTCAATAAAGCTATACATCTTATTAGTTCTATCAAGCTCTCTAACTGGTCTTCTATAAGAACATAATACTTATTATTCCCTCCCAGCTTCATAAAGTGGTACCATCATGCATAAGATGTATAAGAGGTGAAATGGAGGTTCTTATAGTCATTTATCAAGAACCATTTAAGTATTTCTTAATAATAATAATAATCCGTTTTTTTATATAGCGCTCAATACAGAGCGAAGCGGTGGAACTTGTGCCTATATTTGTTGATGTCAAAAGACGTGAATATATGTTTATTAATACTTATTGATTCACAGTAGAGTAAAGGTTACACCGTCAAACCAAAATGTAGAAGGCTTTGGGAGACTCTTTCTACAATTTCCTTTTGTAACTACTTATTTAGAAAGTATGCTGAGTGTATCTGACTCTTCTCTATGTTTTTCTTTACTTCTCACCATCACAGCGCATTGGGACATATTTGTGTTTTGCACTCTAAAGTAGGGCATACTGGTATTATTATTATTATTATTATCATCTATTCTAAAGGATGTTTGAACCATCAGTTTTTACTCATTGTTCTCCTCTCTCGTCCAGGTTGCATGGGTGTACAATCTGTACCTCGTCTTCAGCGTCATTGATCTGAACTTTGTGGTGTACCAAGGGTGGCACATCGCCGTCGCCATCATCTTTGCGTTCGTTCCCCTCATCATCGGCTTCCTCTCAGGCGCCGTGATGGAGCTCTGCAAGTATGTGACGGTCTACAAATACTTCACTGAGGTAAGGAGAAGAATATTTGATGGGGTAGTTTACTCGCACTGACAAGATATGTTTTGTTCTTGTTGATGTTAAAGTTAGTATATTTTACCCTAGTGGTGTAGCATGGGGGTTGGGGGGGGGGGGGGGTTCATAAATTTAGCATCTTCCTTTCACATTCCGTTTTCCCTTCTCATTTTTCTCTTTCTCTCTTTCTCTCTCTCTTTCTCTTTCTCTTTCTCTTTCTCTTTTTTCTTTCTCTTTTTCTCTTTCTCTTTCTCTTTTTTGTTTTCCTCCATTCACTGTCCAATGTCACTGAACTGTTTCACAAAACAAATAACAATTTGTATTTTCATGGGCATTTACAAAGTGATCACTTTATACATCTTGGTTATTTTTGTGTCACTTTGAGATAACTTCTTTCTGCATAAATGAAGTTTGACATACCAGCACAACTTATTGTAACTTTTGGTACAAAGATAGTTTAGTTTGCTTGCAAAAAGAGGGACAATTACTGTGGGCATACTTTTACCCATAAACCTTGCAGTAGTAGTAGTACTGTAGTAGTAGTATTTATTTTCTGTTTCATAAAAAACAAACATACAATACAAGTATTTACATAAGTATGAATGAAACGACTGGATAACCAATATTCAGCTGTGCCAGGCACGACACTACTGGTCTTCCATGGGCAGTAAGTCCTGTCTCACAGATAATTACAGTTTTATTACATTCAACCTTCTTTTCATTGTTATGAGAATTTATAAAGCATTGTTGTGTGCATGTTTTGTTCCCAGCTCTTTGGCTTGCATCGATGCCTCTCCGTGAGTGGGGTCCTGCAGTGGAGGAGAACAGAACGGAACACGACTACCCCGTCGTCAAATCCCCTAGAGACGATGTCGTCGTCATGGAAGGAAAATACCGCGAATACTCGCAAGAGAACGTCAACAATGCCAACGACAATGGCCTACAGCAGGGCCATGGCTATAACGTGTCAATGAACAATGAGGGCAGTAGTAATCCGCCGTCACCTCGCGACAAGCAGGACAATGTTTACCCGTCGAGTTGTGACACGTTGGACAGGGACCAAGATCCAGCAGTGAATTCTAATGCGACGTTACCGGCCGGCACACCGTTGCTTGGACTTAGCTTGTGCTCACACGAGACCACGTTGTAGCTCAAACTCTCCGAGAGACTTTAATGACATCATGCAAGAAAAGAGACTGATTTTGATGCCAAAAGCACGAGAAAAGGATTTTTTTCCTCATGAAACAGATATCTGTTCCTCTTTACCACTTCTTTCTATTTATGTTTTGCTAGACATCATTTTTATTAAGAATGTAAATAAACTTTTTCATCTCTTTTTTATTTTGTGGATAATAATACGTTTATATTATTTGTATCAGTGCATATATTTTCTTGAAGAAAGTGGATTTTTTTTTCTCTCTTCATAATCAGTAGATCAGATTAGAATTTTGTTGTTCTGTTTATCAGTTCATTTTTATGTGATAGGTCGAAATAGAAACCAAAATGGCTGAAAGATTTAGGCAAAACTCTGAATCTTGTTATGTGATATAAATGACCAATCTCATTCCATTACAATTTTCTGGAATGCGCTTTATAAGAAACCAGGTACATACATTTTGAAAAAAAATTATATAATATTTTCCCCTTGTAATGTGATATATTTATCAAGATATTCAGGCAGTGTATCATTCTTGAATAGCATTCACCTATTCTATAATTTTCTGGACTTGAAATGTTATATCATCCTAGAAGTTTTCATCAGATTTAAGTAAATATTCCAGTTACTTATATTAGGAGTTTAGAACCGGTTGGAGTAATGAGATAATCATTATTTAAAGTTGCACTGTATATACAAGTCTGCAAAATGTTTGTACTTGGATTGTCTAAATGTATGGCTTGAGAAATTGCAATATTATTTTAGTTAGACATTCACAGATAAGCACTCTATACTTATATCACTTTGAATAAGCAAGTGGACTTAGTAAATAGCAGCAATGGCTTTGTGTATTTAACCTAAATGCATTAACACCTCAATGAAATCTTCTTAATGATGATTTATGAATTCTTGAATTGCATGACAATTTACCTAATATCAAATGACAATGATTTCGAATGGAATGATTTTCTATTTATGCCTCCTATTTCCAATCAAATTTTTAATGATAAGATCTCAATTTTTTAAAAAACTTTTAACAGTTTTGACGAGATAATGAATGTTAGATAGTGTATTTGATGGTTTAAAAAAAGAAGTAAATCTCTAGTAGTTAGACTTATTCGTTCAAGAAGAACATGTTTTATTTTGTATATACACCATAAAATATGTATATACACTTGTACACAATATGAGAAATGTACAGTTTTATAGTAGTGTTAGTATTGTATAGAACATTTGAAAGATAACATGTGTACATCATGCTTCGTTTGGTGTCGATTTTGATAAACTAGTTGTTGCCAATTTGCCCACTTGTCCAAACCAGAGAAAAAGGTTAAGAGAACCAAATAATTTTGCGACCAAGTAATACAACAAACAAAAGTAACAAAGTAGTTTTAATTTCCCAAACAGAAGGGGAGAACTTAAGCATGGTGTCGACTGTCGACACAAGAGCTTGTTGTAGCTTGTGGTTGGGTGTTAATAATTTTCCAGATACTGATGTTTGGTGTTAATGTGATCCATAACCCTCTTTCTGTAATGTACTTCTGGTTTAAACTTGTTGTCAAAATGTTAGAAATATTTGATGATTGTTTTCTGAAGACCAAACAGGGTGCTTTTTTATATGAATTAGAAGTCCAGTGTCATGGGCTGACACTAGTTTGATTTTAACACTCACCTTCAAGAGTAGACTGATGTTTGTGTGATCTTAACACTGAGCTAGAGAGATGGATGATTGAAACTCTTAGGTGTTTTTTTTTCTTGTATTCTGGTTTTTAAATAAGTTTTAAGGGCTTCCTGGCTTGTAACTCTGAATAATAACAATATAATCAGTGATAATAATCATTTAAATACAAATTTACTGACATTAGTTTCAGAGCACTGTATGCAGTTTTAGCAGTAAATTTGTTTGGTGCACCTTAAAGCTTTTCAAGGCATTTTATTTTTTAAGTCACTTAAGTTCTGCCATGTTCCCTTGATAACTTTGCTTTCCTACGGTGCAGGATATAGAGGTTGTTAGTCTTTGTATTGTGCCACCTTCTTGCCCTGTTTTTTGTTTTACATGTTAACCTTTAACCTTTGACATTTAACCTATGACATTTTAACTTCTTCATAAATGAGCTTGTACTTTGGACAGGTATGAACTCAATGGAAATCTGTGTGTAATTTTAATACTGCAGTCTTCAGTAAATGATACCTCTGTTTTGAATATTCTGTGGTAGAGAAAATCTAGAGCGTAACTTTTATCTAAAGTAAGCAATAAAATACACTTTAGAGTGATTGCAGAAGATAAGAATGATGAATAAATATTCACCGTAGTTAGTAGCGGTAGTATATAACAGCGCAAGGGAATTATGATGATGAAACCCGCTTGTAATTACGATTGCTTTCATTAAATCAAGTTGATGTTGGTCTTAGATTCTACAGATGCAAATGCAGCAAACTATACGAGATAAATGCATTAGTTCAGATCATATACAGGTCAGAATTTAAGATAATTTTATGATTATTTGAACTTTCAACATTACAATTTTGTAGTGCCTAGTGCATTTTGTACGATTAGTGTAACCAGTTGAATGGCACGACTCTTCAAAATTAGCCTGCAACAAAAAGCAATAAAGTAAATGGATGTTTCGTCTTCCTAAATGTAATGTTAATTTAACATAACATGTTTTGTGTGAGGGGTAAACAATTCTTGCCCACCATCTGTTGTTGTTTTACTTGTGATTCTCTCATGACTAGACATTATGTATGTTGCCAATTTAGTAATTTGGATTAATTCAATCAGAATTCCATTTATCTATTATAAAATATCCTGCATTTTCTAAGCAGTATTTTGTACAAAATGAACCCAAATATTGTATGTTTTTTTCAATTATCCATTTGTAGTTAGATGTAAAAGTAGAATTTATTGAATATGTAATTGATTAATCTTTCAAAATTGGCAGATCTAACCTTTCATACACAGCTTTTGTACACAAGAAACAACCTCTATTTTTCTTATTGGTGATGTTCTTGAATGACGTGGAATGACTGTAAGTCAGTAATAAATACTGCATGTATTTGCTTATAAACCTGTTTGAAGTTCTCTGGTTTTTATTTTTCAATTTAATTTTAATCAGCAATGTTTTCCCTTGAAATATTATTTAGTCAGAGAGAGAGAGAGAGAAGAAGAGAGAGAGAGAGAGAAGAAGGCAGAGACCCAATAGAAAAAAAGATGGAATTAAAGAGGAAGAAAAGATAAAATAGAGGAGGATGAGGAGGAAAGGAACAGAATGAGAAAGATAGGGTGTGTTTATGCAGAAAAGTTTAGAGTGAACTTAGAAGGAAAAAAGGAGACTTCATAATAATGTATTGAACTGAAAATTATATCAAGCACATAAAACAACGATGATAAAGACACACCAAACAATAAGAAACTTCTCTTTTTCTGTTTTATAAAATTATGAACAAGTTCACTGATCTTTTCTTCATTTCATTCAACAATATAAACATGCAATGATTCATGTTTGACATGATAAGATGTACAAAAGTAACAATATAAATACACATTATCTTAAGGATCAAGTTCTGTACACATTGGTAAATGTTCAGATGTTTAATCTGATACATGTAGTTCTATGTACCATTACCGGAAAGACCCTGTGCAATAATGCATGCCATTTCGCAAACAAGAAACATGGATGAAAGCCAATTAAATAATTATGAACAGCCTTTCACCTGTTTTCGATTCATGATTAAGAATTACTAATACCATGAATACTCATCTTGCTGTCAATGAGTCAAGGGCCGGGTATTATTACAGACATTATTAAAAAAACCTCTTTAGGATATACTTCATCATCATCTCTTATATAATACTGTCCACCAAGAGACATCAGTGTAGTGAAGTTATTTCAGTTTCAAATACATTCCTTAACTGTACTATCACACTTCTGAAGTGCTTCTTTCAATATGAAATATACATGCCTCTCCTATTTCTTCTGCTTCATAAGGTTTTAAGAAAACCGTGATTTATCTAAACTAAACGGTTAACAAAATACATTTTCTTTTCATCTTTGTCCCCTTCTGAAGATCGTAGTATGAGAACTTATCTTGTGTATCCAAAGTCATGATACTCATGGTGCAATACAATCAATAAACAAACGACATACGATAATATTCCCTTTAAATATTCAATTATTGCATAATCTCAGAATGTACATTACATATACAAGTATCATTATTCATTGGTGATGATTGCTGACAACCAAGTTGAAAAATGTGTATCGCTAATAAGATTTTGTTTCATGCGACAGATCTGTAATCATTTGTAAAAAACTTGGTGTTTCATGATATCAATTGCCATAATTCATGAGCTTGTTTTAAACATCAAGATATAAAATAAGCTTTAGTTCAAAACATTCGATAAAATATTCTATTTTGGACGTAAACCTGATAAGTGGTGGAGCGTATAACTAAGAATCAGACCGACAGCACATCGATAAAAGAGCGAAGAATCAAACTTTGTAGTGATACCGTTAACAAAAGGCCGTTCAACCTGAAATTTAATCAGAATTAAACAATCATAAATAATATGTCAATCTTAAACTGCATGTTTACAAACAATCTTGCATTAAATGAGTCGTATGATTAATGCATGACATGTTCACTGAAATTACATAGTACACTTGTTCCAAATGAAATATCAGTGCCCCCTAAAGATTATGTTCCATTTCCTTAGCATCAAAATAAATTAATAATACATATATGATACCCTGAAACTATGGCTGCTTGAATTTCCTTTGTTCACTATTGTATTTTTGTGCATGATAAAACAACAACCATTTTGGCTCTATACAAATTACCCTAAATTCCTCTTATATCTTATACATGTCTACAGTTACCAGAATTTATCTTCATTCTGTCACTTTATACAACTGCGTCTTATATATAAATGATATTCAAGTACAGTTGTAACACAACTAACAGGGTCTGTACAATAGACTTTCCCCATAACACTGCACACATGTACCGTACTATGTAACTGCACATGTAATGCATCATACAAAGTTACTGTGCGTACATATCACTTTCATAACAAATTTTATACATCAAATTATCTGAAAACTTTGACGGTATAAAACCAAAAGCCCAAATCAAACTGACGGCTAATTATTAATTATCAACATCGTGTGTTCGAATTATACTCACAACATTGGGCTTGTCTGGGAAACTAAATTATTGATTGCATGTCAGAAAGATGACATTCCCAAAATAGAGAATCATGTGGGGCTAAATAACTACGCCTCCACTCGGCAGACCAAACTAAAAAACTAAAAAACCATCGCTTCTGACGTCATACCTTGATCGTCAAGCGAAACAGAAACTGTCCTTTCAAAACATCAAAACAGAGATTAGTATTGTAGGGCCGATTTGAGGTATGAAACAATAAAGATAATAACATAAACTCACCAAATCAAAACTCCTTTTGGCGAACACAAGCGATGAAAAGTTTACAATGTGTGATGATATCCAAATGAATTAAAGCTGTATGACAAAATCCTCTTGATGATAAGTGAAGCTGAATAAACGTAGTGCAGATGTTGTAGTATAAAGATGCATGTAACTAGCAGAACATATCTTGCTTCCAACTCAAGTCCTTCTACTATTAAGCTACGGTCTCAAAGGTTTGTACGAATGATGTGCTCAACGATTCTCCCTGTTTTTCCATTGCCTCCCCGAATTTCCATTGTCTGAAAATCGTTCGTACGGTGTTCGTAGCAGTTCGTAATGGCATTTGTGACCGAGGCTTAAAGATGAATGCGCAAGGAAAAAAATCTACTAAATTGTGTCATGACCTTTCTCCATACTGTCTCTTGATTGGCTAGTAGTTGCCATGACACAAAAACATCTACTACAGTAGTGAAGATATTTGAACAACGGGTGAGCTTGCCTGATTTATATTCTATTGAGTCACAATGTTGAATAGGCTGACCAGCAGTGAACAAAAGAGATGATATAAAACAGAATGCTGGTCTGTTGATTATGCATATGAAAAGCAATTGATGGTTGTGTAGTAAAATCAGCTGACAATTGTAAACAAGCTGTGAGGAAGTGCAAATGTTAGAATTGATGATAAAATCCGCTACAGATGATGCTGATGATGATCGTCAAGCGAAACAGAAACTGTCCTTTCAAAACAGAGATTAGTATCTTACAAGTGGTTTTTAGAGGCCGATGAGCATGGAACCTCTAGGACTTGTACTGAAGACATAGATGGATTCCTCACTGAATAATGGAACGATGAAAAACCGTGACAAGCTGCACCTACAAACAAAAAGATAAGAAACATGATAATTAGTTGAAAGAAAAGTATACAAATAGGCAGGAACTTTCTTAATAATGTACATAATGTTTCAATGCAATATGTTTTTCATTCATTTTACATGTCATACAGTCCTGTACATTTTCCTTAAAAACAAGTTACCTGGACTTTTATACTACATCGTTTTGCTTTATGCACAAATAAATGATATATTGAATAAATATATAAATAAATGAATGCAATGAAATCATAATATGGGAAAGTTGTTTCTTTCAAATCCTCAATGACAACTTTTCCCTATCTCCTTGTTTTCAATATTACAGGTAATTTCTTTAATTTCTTACGGTACTTCTTTGCTTGCATAAAAGGCTAATTTGCACTGACCCATAATTTATTTCAAAAATCACAGAATTATAAATCAAATTACGATTGACAGAGTGATAGGAATATTAATTTTCCAGAAACTCCTTTGTCAAAGTGATGTGAATAGATTTCACTTTCAGGTGTTTTAATGGCAGACAGGGAGGTTCTAAATAAATTACAAGGTTAGTCCATCACGCAGAAATGGCTTTACATTCCAGGCACTTTGTTATTGTCACAGTAGAGTGCATTTGAATACATTGCTAGGTTGGTTGGGTTTGAAGCCAGCTTTGGCAAGGCATAGTATGACAGGACAGGGCAGCCATTCTTGTTTGAATGTGTTTTGGCTGAAAGGTGAATGCAAAGTTCGCTGGGCAGTGCTAACCACAGGGCAATGCTGAGATGTCAGATTAGACAGCCTCTTGTTCTAGCACAAGTAGACTCTCTCCAAATTGACTGCACCGGTAAGTAATATTTTGGTTGTTTTTAAACCTATTTCTATGTCGTACAAATTTATAGTCCCATGTGAGCATTTCAATGTGTCACACGCATTGGTCCCTTATTCCCACCCCCACAGACTCTACACACAAGTGCGTGTAAGCAGGCGAATGAGTGGTTTCTAAAACCACAATGCAGGCAAAATTTCTTGGGTTATAGCAGCAACGGTATAGACGGCCTCTATTGATTCTCAACATTTCAAACATCAATGTACAAAACTCAACTGAGTTCACTAAAAATCGGTACTTTAGTGACAATTGATGACACCAAAATAGCAGTAAAATAAAATCTTTTTAACTAACAAATGTAAGAATTTTATTTTGAAAATTCAAATTGTGAGTCTATTATCAAAGTTGCTTACAGCCACATCGACATCATTGTGTGCATTTGTGTGTTATGCGTGTATTTACTCTTCATGTGTGCAATTGCTGCCTAGCACGTAGTGCAGCGCTAGAGGTCAATACGCATTAGCATTGACTCTCTATGCTTATTCCCACCCCCACAGACTCTACACACAAGTGTGTGTAAGCAGGCGAACGAGTACAGGCAAACGGTTTCCAAAACCACAATGTAGGTGAAATTTCTTGGGTTAGGGAGTCAACATTTTCTTAGACAACAGAATATTAAACCAACTCTAGAAGACAGCCTACCATATTTTCCATCGATGGTGGCGGCTATAAGGGCACCACTAAAATCTGGGTTATATTTGATGATTCGCTGAAGGGCTGACTGACATGCCTTGTCGGGTGCCATCCCGTTTCTTAGATTCTCTACAACCTGGTAGCTAGAGATACAACAAGAAAAGTACATGAGATATTTTGGTTATACTTCACATGAGTGTTTTCTTTTTGAGGTCACAAATTAAATCACCATTCAAAGAATTGAACCTGCTACTTTATATCAAAATTAATGTCATTGTAACTGTATCTACATGGGGAAACTTTGTATTTATTTGTTGAAGCTGGCATGACTAGACACAAAATTTTAAATAAGTTTAAATAGAGCTATGATTGATCCAAATCAATCGTAAGCCCTCTAATCAATCGCAAGTTTGCAGTCTCCTATCTCTTATGTACATACTTGTGATTGATTTCAATCGCAAATAAGTTACGATTGATATTAACTCTTTATAAGACGGGGCCCTAAACGACTACATGTATTTTTATGATTTATGCAATTTATAAGGGGCACTACTTCATTGACTTCGTTCAAATCTTTAAAATACAAATACTAAAATCCTCACCTTAAAGAATAAGCTTTTAAGTTCCGTAACAAAGCACTATAAACTTTTTGAATTCTTCTTTAGTTTTATTTTTAAGTATACTTGAAGGACTAAATGTAGGGGGTACTACCTCATAGACTTTGTTGAAATCGTCTTTGGTTCTGTATTTATTGTTCACATCAATTTATTAATTTGACTTCTTAAAGGATATTATATTCTATTTCGAAAGATATAAATGATCTAGGAAAGCAGTTTTATTGATTGACCTGCAGTTGTATCCATCTTCTTCTTACCTTGGTAAAAACCGCATCATCACATCCCCATCGCCTGTTCCTGCCGCCCCGCCCACATCTCTATCTACATAGGCACCTGACCCAGTGATAGGGGAATCCCCTACTCTCCTATGAAAAGAACACACAACAAAGAAAACTCTTACAACGTCAACAACAACAAAGACAAACAAAATGTTCCATCTGTAAAGTTCATATATATTTTCCTTAAACTATTTATTACATTTTTTGTTTTCAGGGTCTCAGTTTTAGTCATCATAGCAAATGCCTGTTTCTCTTCAGTTAAACCTATATTAAACCTACTTTGTAACTGGCATTTGTCAACAGATGGCACGGTAAAAAAGATAAATGTTCATACTACCAAAGTGGTTTCCATGTTTCATAAACTTGAGACGGATTATACTGAGATTTTTTGTATGATAAACTTTATGCAGTAAAATACTTTAAGTAAACTGCTCCGTAAAACGTTGTGCTGTATACATACAGATTCATTACACTTTATAAATTGAACTCATTCAATATAAAGAAAAAAAAATGAAAATCCTGTCATGCCGTCTGCTTTGCTCATATAGCATTATAATTAAAATGTTGTATAAAATGCAAAACTGTTACTTTTATAATGCTAGCACAGAGCGTAAGTTTGAATTCATTTATACCTACCCTGGTACTTTGTGGTTGGCCCCATTTGTGGAGGTACCCCCGGCGATACGTCCATTGGAGTCGATTACAATCATACCGATTGTGTCATGATTGTTCTTGTTGATATCACTGTTATAGCGCCCTCTATTTGCCATCTTCAGATCATTGGCTGTCAGCGGAGTGTATGGGCCGCACGATCCTGAAGGGTCCGGAGAGACATTCTGAGGGAAAGGAATATACCAAACAACTCAAACAGTGAAGTAACACCTGGTGCTGTTTCTGTTTTATTTATTTTTATTTTTATTTTATTCTGGTAGGGTCAGGCTTGCTTTAAGATTTAGTTGCTTTTGTGTTCTGCAATGTCACCTTTCTCCGATACTAGTGCACGCTTCCATACCACCACCTTGTATGTTCCACAAATTTCTCATGTTACATAGATCTACTTTATGTATGTAAAACTTTAATTGCAGAATATCTATTTAAAACAAGCAACTCACCTGTCTATAGTTTGGTTGGCAATTTGCTTTTTGCCACTCCTCCCATATCGATCTGTAAAAAGGAAGTTAGAAAACATACTATTAATAGATTCTTAACACCCCCCCCCCCCTCCCCGCCCCACAACAAAAAAACATACATACTGTACTCTTGTGATCACATGATTATTTGTATCAGAGAGTCAAAGGGTAACATTTTTGTTGCAAACTCAATTCATATTTTTTTCTTATTTCATGATTTCAAAGTTTATTCAGTACATTAATAATAATAATTACAGTGCTTATATAGCGCCTAACACTTACTTTGTCAGAAGTCTCTAAGCGCTCTACAATAATGCAGCATAATTACCCTGGCTTTAGCAGTGCAGCTGTTACGCGCGCTGCGTTTCAAGGAATAAATTCCTACCAGGTACCCATTTACTTCACCTGGGTGGAGTGTGGCAAATGTAGATCAATGTCTTGCCAAAGGACATTAGTGCAGCGGCGGGACTCGAACCGCGGACCTTGTGATCGACAGTCCGGCGACGTATCCACTCGACCACAACACCTCTACATTGAACATTGCATACTTGATGTTTCTCTCATGTAGTGTTGTTCTGTGCCGTTTTTAATAATTTGCAAAATAACAATAAAATATTCATAATATATATTGTAATTTTATAGAGTATCATAAAATTAAGATTCCAAAGATTTAATTTCTTAATTTTTCTTTGTTCTTTCGCTATTATAGTTTGTTTCCTGTGAAAAGGCATTGCTAAACAGTGAAGTATTATTGTAACATACGTTACAATCAATGAATTATTTCTTTTAGCTCAAAAACATTAAGTAGGCACTAAGCAACAAAAAGAAAGAAGTTTCCATTACATACCTTGATCTGTTGGTTGTTAGGTTTTCTTGCTGAAATCCCATCTCAATGGCAAATTTGGTGGCTGCAAAACAAGAAAATTAGTAATTATTACACTAATGTCATAATAAAAGTCAAATAGTTTCAGAATAACTCTTCCAAACATAATGAACCTCATATCTACTCTGCAGAGAAGTTAGAGAATAAATGGAAGAGCATGCACAAATTATTATACAAATTTGGAGATTACTTTATTTAGATATAATTGTCACATTAATGATGCACATGTATCAATCTCAATGATGCCTGAGAAATCAGCTTAAAAATAAGAAAGTTATGAATTTTTGAAGTTGCAATCAATCAAACACAAATCTCTGACGTATCTTGCCAGGTCCCTTCCCATCAGCTCTGTATTTACAAAAAATCAGAACTTTCTTTTTTCCATACAGAAAATGTTCATCCATACATTGTTGCAAATATGTTTTTACACAACCCCTGTATGAAACAAATCTACTCTGTTATCAAGTTATACGAAAATCAAGGCTTATTAAATTCTATGTACAGAGCAAATTGGAGAGGAGCTCGAAAGATATGTCACAGTGTTGCCAATTTGTGTTTCACTGATGGCAAATTAAAAATTCACAACTTTCCTATTTTCAATCGGATATTGCTCAAACTTACAATAATTTGTTTCTCTTGTTTTTCTGTTTTTATCAATAGAATCTAATTAATAGTAAGGGTGGACTTCCCCTCAAAGTAAGAAAAAAAAAACACAATGAGAAGCAAATGCATATAAGATTTATACCACACATGTCTATGGGGGTGTTTTAAATCATGTTTTTTTAACGTTTAAAAAAAAATAAGGGCGATTTTTAACACATTTTGAAACGCAGTGTTTAAAATGTGCCAAACCTGCCTATTTTTAAGCAAATACAGATAAGACCTTGCAAAAGGACATTTATGGCATTCATAAAAAGCCACATCATTTGTTGAAAGACAATTCTTAATACCTGATTCACCCACAAGTAGAGTCTCTGTTGTGTACATCATGACTGCTCTTGCTACCGAGATAGCGCTCTTTATACGACGAAGTCCACCCACAGAACCAACTGTATGCGTATCCCTTTATTGCAGCATTAACGGTGTTATAAAAATTAAATATAATGATTATAATGAATGGTTGATAATTTCTAAAAAGCTTTTCACCTGTCTCAAAATTATAAAAACAGTTTATCAGCAAAAATAGAAGGTTGGATTGAAAAGTCAAAAGAGTAAAAAACTTTTTTTTTTAAATGAACGAATATAAAAACAATTTGTATTAATCAAAGTCTCTCATAAAAACTTTGTTACTATGCTTCAAATAGACATGGTTAATACTGGCTTAGGGGGTTTCTCCCCTTTAAAATAATAATGTGTTGAATGTATATGTAAGTACATGTAGACTACAAGCAGTAGAAACTTGATAGACTAATCTACAAATTTCAAGATTCATTTTGTTAAAAGTCAATTTGGGAGGGGGGAGCTCCCATAAGCCTATTGGTTGTAGAAGCTATTTTACTGCAATAAATCACACACTTCTGACCCAAAAAAATAGTTCCAGATGCAAAAATATTTACCGGTATATATATATATATACATATATATATATATCTGGAAATAATATTTTCAGTCATCTAAATTTAATGTTTCAGAGAAAAATTTCAGAGCAAAAAGAGTTTTATTTCTCACCCATCCATAATCATTGCATCCAGGGTGGTTTCTCCGAATTCATCAGGACTAGGAAGAAAAAAAAAATAAAAAAACATAAGACATCAAAAGCTAGACCGAATTTTTCGTCTCTTTCGTTCGTTAGCCTCTTATTGGGGTAGGGTCGGCGGCTCTCTCTTTAGAGACCGAAACAGACCATCCCGCGAAATGTGTAGGGTTATGTGGGCAAATCAGCACACCAAACTTGCAAAACTTATCCCCGAATTACTCCTTTCACAGGATGCATATCCGATGCATTTATAGCCCTAAATTAGGTATATACTTAACTACTTCGGTTCCACTTACCAACTTGGTTGAAATATTCCGTTTAATGGTCCATTTTTAGGAAATTATGGGTCGAAATCGAAATCCATGATAAAAATCTTGCAGCGGTGGTTTAAACTCTCACTGCGCATAAGGTCATCTAAATCTCATCCATTCTAGTCTACGCCGAAGGCAAAATGATTATAACGGAAAAACTGTGCATGTCATTACGAACTCGTAGCTCGTGCACAGTTTTTCCGTTATAATGACCTTGTGCGCTGCGCAGTGAGAGTTTAAACCACCGCTGCAAGATTTTTATCATGTATTTCGATTTCGACCCATAATTTCCTAAAAATGGACCATTAAACGGAATATTTCAACCAAGTTGGTAAGTGGAACCGAAGTAGTTAAGTATATACCTAATTTAGGGCTATAAATGCATCGGATATGCATCCTGTGAAAGGAGTAATTCGGGGATAAGTTTTGCAAGTTTGGTGTGCTGATTTGCCCACATAACCCTACACATTTCGCGGGATGGTCTGTTTCGGTCTCTAAAGAGAGAGCCGCCGACCCTACCCCAATAAGAGGCTAACGAACGAAAGAGACGAAAAATTCGGTCTAATCAAAAGCATACCGGTAATCAATGAACTTTACTCCTAACACACCACAAATTACAAGTATGAAATCATAGTGACTAATTGAAAGATACTGGTGTAAGATAAATTAAAAAGCAAAATTAGACACTGTATGTTCCCGTTTCATTTCATAATTTTGAACTTACTTTGTCATCTATATTCTTTATTTTGCAAATGGAATAAATTTGAATCAGAGTTCAGAGTAGAAGCACTATAACTTTAGAAAACAGGAACAATTACAAAATGGTAAAATTGAGAGAAAACTTGACAAATCTGACATTCTTAGAAACTTGTACATGTGGGTAGCATACACGTTATGAAATAGCAAAAATACATATAGAGACTAGCATGGAAAATTCAATTCCTAATAAAATGAACTTATTATTTTATTTTACTATGTCAACACCAATCCAGAATAATACCTAGAGGCTGAAAAAAATGTATGTTCCCCCCAGTAACAATCATTGCCACAAGAAAGACAACCTTGTGATAAATGGTTAAAAACCTACAAAGTATTTACCTTCCACCATACCCCACAGTGCCGTCACATTGCTGTACCTCACATACTGAACAGCCTTCTTCCACAGCATCTAGTGTAGATCGACCTCCATTGATTACACTCCAAGCTTTAGAAAGAAAAAGGTAGTGAGAGACAGGTAAAATCATTCTTTATTCTAGATTTCCTGTTTTATTTTTCGTATTTGATGATAATGAGCACTTGACAAGCACAAGGTATGATAGAAAGAAAAAACAAGTAGTGAACTCTGAATCCTGTGTGCAAGGTTTATCAGGTGTGTGAAGGGAAGGGGTGATTATAATAAATATAAACGCAAATTAGGTTTTGTCAACACTACTCTCACTCTGGCTCTTCTGAGTCTTCACGTACTGACGTAGGGGTCGCCAGGCCAAGCCTAGGGCAGGGGTATGCCAGCACAGGCCAAGGCTACGTAATATCAATATCATATTTCATATTATCAGATCGAGGAGTCTGATATACGTAGTGCGGCTCTAGCGACGCGGCTGAATGAAGCTGCAAGCACTGCACTAAGCCTGATATGAGCCGGTAGCCGATCTCTCGGTGCGCCGCCGCGGCAGGGGCCGCGTTCATTAGTTAGTGCCTTCCCAAAACTAAAACAAAAACAAAATGATTATGATATGGTTTACTCACCCTTTTCTGTTGCATTTGTGAACGGCCATGTGTTGATTACAAGTGGCAACATACATTCCACATAAAATGGACCGTTGATTAGAAGAAAAAGAAGGGTTGCCGATAGAATAACATTCATTTCGCGTTAATTCGCTCGACTTCTCAAGTTTGTGTGATAGTGAATGTAGAATAATCACCTGACCGATCACATGCTGAAATAGAAGTCACGTGATTTAATCTCGATTGAATCTCCCAGAGTCAAAGATCATGTTATTTCAAGATTTATTCATTATTTTGAGTAATGATAAAATTTGATCAATTCTCAAAGGAATAGAATGCTAATCCTCGGATACTGTATTAATTTTTTGCCTTTCTATAGTCCATATAAAATTTGTAAACTATAAGTATTATAATTTTCCCTCAACTGATAGGTAAATCCCGTGTGGTCTAGTGGTTAGGATTCGTGGTTTTCACCCACGCGGCCCGGGTTCGATTCCCGGCACGGGAGAGCTGAATTTTTTTTTCTTTTTTCTTCTTCAATGTAAATAGTGTTATTGTTAGATTGTGCTAGAATACCCTTCAGGATTGCTTTTTCTCTTTATAAGATGTAGTCTTTCGCACTACGACCTCACAAATCTTCAAAAATTACACCAAACTGCAAAGTATAATGCTTATAAGCAGTATTTTGGACCATGTAAAGAGAGAAACGCAAGTATTAAAATCATCCCTGATAATGTTATCACAACGTAGGGTATAAGCCCCTCCCCTACCCCACCCCTTTGGAAGAGGCTCCGTCGCCCCTGCTTAATGTATGTTGACACCCCTTTTTTCCACAATAAACATTATAAAGATAGTCAAAGCATCACTGTGTGAGGCGGATCCGGAGCCCACAGTTGGTATTCATTGGTATGATTAAATTCATTACAAAATTCCATAACTATGTCACAACTGCTTCAATAAGGGAAGGGCGTGACCGATATCTTCTCCCTGATCAGTTCCGTCTTATACCTCAAGAAATACAAATGCAAGTTCGAACTCCCAACGTTTTGAGGGACACCTTAACTTCATTTTTCATCTTACTCAATAAGATCTAAAATGAAAATAAAAATAGGAAAGACTGAATAAAAATGTTATCACAAATTATTAAAGCGATGCACTATTTCAACGTTCTATATTAATTAAATTCATTAGACCATTTTTCGTAAGTTATTCAAATTTAATGCATAAATCTTAATGAAGTGCTGTGTTATAAATTATTTCACCTCTCATATTCGCTACAAATAGGATAATTGTATTCCAATAGTCAGAATATGAATTGCATACAATATAACCTGTCCTATACCTAAAACAACACGGAAGAATGCAATTAGCATTTTGACTATTGAAACACAATTATTCATAACAAAATATATGGGGGAATGAATGAAATATTTTGCAAATGAGGCACTTAAAGATTTGTGCATTGAATTTAATTACATTACGAAACAGCCTATTAGTTCCACATATAATTGGACAATCGGCGCAAGTCAACACGCTTTAGCAAGGCAAGCTTATATACACAATACACAAACTTAAAGGCCTTTTTAAATGACAATGCTCATTTCAACGTTGCAACCGACAATTAATCAATAAATCCTTTTGTGATAAATAAAAGGGTCATGACGACATAGCGCCCGCCGTAGTCCTATATGCACCGCTCCCCCTGTACGTAAACTCGCAAGTTATACAGACCGTTATATTGAATATATTTTCACTCGAGCATAACAGTAAACCAATGGACTAGATCAAGAGCTGGAATGCACTGAGAAACAGGTGGCAACGAACTCCACCCGATTACATCTACGTGGATCAGTATTTTTCTGACAATGCGGACAGTAAATTTAGAAGGTGTATAGAGAACGAAGTTATACATCATAACGATCTTCTTCAAAATGAACGAGCCTACCTCAAATAATTCCAATTGGCGCGTCAATATTGGATTATTGTAAAGACTTGGAAACATTTTTATTGGAAGATGGAATTGGTAGGAATACACATCACTTGGGTGCTCTTTTGGATGCTATCTTTCGCAAGAATATCTTATCAAGCAGGTAAGGATTTGAGATGATTGTTTGAAACTGGTGTTTTCATTTTTTCTTTAAATTGAAAGTTCTCCATTTTGTATGATAACTCATCTCACTATTTACTTCAACTAAAACTTAAATCACATTATGGACCATCTAGTTAATTTTTCAATATGAATATGGTTATTTACATACATTCTGCCTGTTTATGCAGTTATTGGTAATTTATTATTGTCATAATCGTGTCTCGATATCTACAGGGCAATATTTATTGTCTGCATATTTATTTTTACTTTGCATTGAGATTCTTGCTCGCGCAATCCGCAGCGACTCGGCTATTCATGGGATTCCCTTTGATAATATGCACGTTAAACAAATTCTTTATGCAGATGACATGTCGTTGTTTGTTCAAGATATTGAATCTTTTAATAGACTAAACTCATTGTTTACTAGTTTTGCAGATATGTCTGGATTGAAGATGAATAGAGACAAAACCTTTGTATTATTGTTGGGTCCTAACGCGGATAAAGATGTAATAGTTCCATTTGGTAAGATAGTAAACATTGTAAAGATATTAGGGATACAGTTTACGTTAGACGTGGAAAGCCAGGAAAAAATCAATTACAAAGAAATCTTAAGTAAAATTAAAAAGCTGCTTATGTGGTGGAAACAAAGAGATTTGACTTTGATGGGGAAAATTCAACTAATTAAGACTTTTGTTCTATCAAAATTAGTATATGTATCATCACTCACACCTGTACCGCCGTGGGCATTCCGTGAAATTGAAGTGTTAATATTTGATTTTTTATGGAATGGAAAAGATAAAATCAAACGGAGTACTATGTTTTTAGATTACGATAAGGGAGGTCTTAAATTGACAGATTTTCAATTATTTATTCGAACACAAAGAGTCATGTGGATGAAAAGACTTATAACAGGAGATTCAAATATGATTTGGAAACGTTATTTTAAATACCTGACTAGAAAATATGGCGGCCTATTGATTTTTTTCAGTAATGTATCGCCAGATTTACTTGCACTGTCATTACCAGATTTTTACTGTAGCATGCTGGAGGCTTGGCTGGGGACAAAAGCCTTTTTGCTCAAGAACGACATTTCAAAAAGAAATCAAATTATTTACAATAACAGATGTATCCGCATTCAGGGGCAAATATATTTCCATGAAGACTTATTTCTGAAAAAATGTTTTTAAAATACATCATATTGTTGATAAGAAAGGTGAATTGAAATCTATCACAGAATTTAAGAAAATGGGTTTAAACAACATAGAAATAAATATAATAAAACAGTTATATGAAGGCATTCCATTCTCATGGAAAACTCTTTTGAATATATATGAACATCCATGTGAGGATACTGAATTAAGTTTAGAATTCATTATTAACGGAAACCCTCACTCTTTGCAAGGCATAACATCAAAATATATCTATAGTATATTGTTAAAAATGAGAACGGAAAAATCTTATGCTACATGCAACTTAGAACGTACATACAATATGGTCGAAAAATTAATGACACGAGAACAATTTTCTTAAGACCCTGAAAATCCACTCTAGACAGAAAGCTGAGGGAATTTCAATATAAAATGTTATATAATTTAATTTATACAAATAAGCATCTATAGACTTTCAAACATGCAGTGAGCAATCTTTGCTCCTTTTGCAATAAACACGAAGAAACCTATGAGCATCTGTTTTTTACCTGTGAAAAGGTAGCAAATATTTGGAAGGACTGCGGTGACCTTTTTGATTTATCAGCGTTAAAAAATCTACATTGGCAAGAAATTCATATCGGGATAAAAAGATCTAATGCGGGAGAAGAACAACTGTTAAATCACATTATTCTTTTAACAAAACATATGATTTTTAAATATAGTTCAACTAAAAATAGACCCCCAATTCCTCAAGAAATTAAAAAAAGAATTATAGAAAATAGGCAAGAAGAAAAGGAATTTTTTTTTTTTAAATATTTAATTTGGTCTTAAGGAAAAGGAAGAGACAGGATTTCCAACAAATATGTAGATGTGAATGCTCGGGAAGGGAGGGGGGATTTGTTGAGATTTGGAATGAAGGGGGGAGGGGGATATGTCAGTTTGTATGTGTGTCTGAGTATGTGAGCGTGTGTGGTGTGTCTGTCTGTCTGTAGGTAACTCTTTGATTTATAATATTCGTTCAGTATAATTCAATGTAAATATTATGTACTGTGTATTAAACTATCTTAAGTATTTTTGAGAGATGTACAATTTTCTTTATATTTTGATATATGTAAATCAATGAAGCTGTATGTTTGTTTGTTATATATTTTGTACTGAATGAATACAATAAAACAATATTACAAAACAAAAAAAATAAAGAAACGAAGTGAAGGTGCTGTGTTTTTTTTAAATCACGTATTATAGGCCTTTAAAAAAATCCTTTTGTGGCAGAATCAATTTTAATAATTTTCAGAAGAATTTTAGAGCTATCTCAGTATTTTAACTTCTAAAGAAGTCATTTTCAGTAGAACATTGCAATAATGTGTGGGTGAGATGCAATTAAAAAACTGTAATAATTTATAATCTCCACCTAAAAAGAGCCTTTGAATCCCCTGTAATTTCCATTCAGGAGATATAATTCATATATATTATTCTAATTTATCTAGATATTTTCTAATTTATCTAGTATCCTATTCTTATTTTCCCTTTTATTTTGTTTATATTTGTTTTTCATTGGGGGGGGGGGGGGAGGTTAATTGTTGATTAGAAATTATTTTGTCATGCAGTTCCTCTAGAGCGGTTACCAGCTAATATTTGTTGATACATAATGGCATCTCTCTATGAATGGAATTCACTTGGCATACATTTAGTTGTTGCTAAGTCGGGCAAGCCTAAAGTGGACTTTTAAGCGTCAATAGAAAATTTTGTTTAAAAAGTATAAAATAAGTAAACAGGTCTGTTATTCTCTTTCTATGGATGACGCATTATTGAAGCTCAACGGAATAACAGCAACACCAAAATATCGTCATCGAAAGGGCTTATTCTGCGAAAAGTGTGAAGTTTGCTACACGAATTTGTGTGAAGATACAATATGGAATGGAAAGACGTGTTCATGGTAGATAATATATACCAACAGGTGGTATACGATCAGCCTTCATGTTTTTATTCACATCAGTCTCATATCCATCGGTAGAAAATTATCTTCATTGTAACGTTGACGATGATTGATTAAAATGGGTATTATTGAATTATGCCCTTATGGTAGATGTAGGAATTATTGTATACATGGCAATTAAAACGTCGTTGCACGGAAAACCCATTTTAGTTTTGTCAGAATTCAGTTATTCAGTTATATCTCTAAATATTATTCATTTGTTATATATGAAGATCACTTGGAATGGAACGATAATATAGCTCTGGGCCTACGTCGACCATTTGAGTTTAAGAAGACATCAACGAGGACTATGAAATGATTTGCATATCTAGTATGGAGAAAATGTTAATGGAGAAAGGATTAATACAATCAACTTAAAACATGGGATAATTAAAAAAAAAACACTCAGTGGAGGCAATTCAAGTAATCAATTAGCAATGCATTTCTACAGCTGTCATTGGAAATATTGAAGGAGATACAACTGGTCTAATATCATGGAATGGAATATATTTCAAATATCACTTAATTAAAGGTGTTTATAATACTGAGTTATGATTTATAGAGAGAGAAGTGGGAAATCGTTTCGGTCTTAATGTTCTTGAATAAGAGCCAAGAAAATCGAAACTGTTGTTAAATTTTGGTTACGTTATAGTGTTCAACATTAACATTTGCATCCTACGTACATTGAGTATAACAATATTCTTGATTAATTTTAGCTGCAATCTAACAGTCTCGTTTACTCTTTGTTAAGAAGTCTGTGCTCGTAATCATGCAAACTTTCCAGAAAGCTCTCAAGTAGGTTATATGGACCATGGGGTCATATACTGAACGTGTTCAATGGCATACAGAAATAGCAGCATGAAGGTTTCATTTTTTGTTTCATTTTTTGTTTTTTGTAATAACTTTAATATCGAAAAACATAATAACCCACGTGCATTCTTGAGAGCGCACAAAAAAGTTTGTTGTTATGACATTGAGATTCCCTGGCGCCAAACGGCATGATATTTTCTTTAAAAGTTCACTGAAAGTGCTGAATCTCAAGATGAATACTGATATGTGAAGCGAAATAGCTCCGAGATTACTCACAAAATAAAACTTGTGTGTAAAATACTGAGGAGGTTATAGAAAGCACGTGATGGATTTCATCGCACGTGATGGATTTCATCATTGACGATGAAATTAATGCAACAACAAATTGTTTTCCTATTTCACTGAATGGATGGTCGTACAATATAATTCCCTTTTTGCATTATTTGTAATAAACTCATATAGATCGAATTGTATACATCATTTTGTAGAAATATTTCATTTCATTTCATTTCATTTATTTTCATATTTCTCATGTGACATATACATTTCAAATAAAGTACAAGTTGTTTTGTGTGTGATAAAATAACAATCAATAATACATAATAAATAACATTAAGATACACTATAAGTTTTCAATATAGAGTACTGATTTAACTGAGAGAAATGTGATGGGACCTACATGAAAGCAAGCATTCATCAAGGGTTAGGATTGTTAGCGTTCAGGTTTGTACATCATCCTTTAGATACCGATAAAAATCATTCACACAGTCATGTTATCAATAAATCAATCGAAAACATTACATAAATTATCATGAGACGAAGTTCAAAACACAGCACAGTGCAGTCCCCCCCCCCCCCCCTCGTCAAATGCTGACAAACGAAAACAATATATAGGGGAAGAGATAAAGAGGGGGAAGTGAAAAGAAGATTTCACGACCACTCCTATACATACCCCCTCCCCATAAATGACCTCCTTTGCATTTGCATCAAAGAGTTAAAGGCGGTGCTACCCACACCCCCTCCCCAATATACGCCTCCCCCACGATATATGGACCTTAGCTGCACGACTGGTTGTAATCAATAATTTTTAGTAAATCAATCAATAATGTAAGATTTCATCATGATTGTACATGTACTACACACACATTTAATTTTATGAAGATAGAAGGAGCATTTTTTTTTAAATTACCGAAATCACTGATCGTGTCTCTCACTAGAAAAACAACAATTCTCTGATCCAATACAACCAAGGACTTGAAGGTCATAAAAACACGGGCAAAATCTGTATTCTGAGATTGTGATATGGACGTGAGAGATTTTCAAAGCGAAACAGGCACAGCTGCGATGGCCCACGAACAATGGAAACATCGATCTGTTGTTACAGCAGAAGATATAGAAAAAATATAATTTCAGTGTGATATGATGGTTAATACAGAGGAAATGTAAAAGATCTCAAGGAGAGAGAGAGAGAGAGAGAGAGGGGGGGGGGTAATTTTGCTCTGCTCGAACCTAATCGGTACATGCAGGATTCTCTGAAACAAGCACGATTTTATTTAATTACTTTTTATAGGATTAATTCTACCTGATAATGTTGAAATTTTAGTTAGCTATTAGATGGATCACAAATATCCATGTTAAATTATAATAGTAATGATAGTCGAACTTATAGAGCGCTTTTGCGCAGGATACAAAATCTGTACTATTGATCATCCTATTGTGTTAGATTTGAATACAACGTTTTTCTTTTCATGTTTTTGAGTGTTTTAATTCATTTTAAGGACGATTTTCTGTCGGTATGACTGATCCACGATGTTCTAAGAACATTGTTAAAGGTAATACAATGTTTTGGTATGGGGTCATGAATTCGGTTCAAATGAACATATTGGAAGCATATGCGATCCTACAATATTCAGTGATCGTTGTCGCGGTTGAAATCGAGTCTAAAGTTATGAAATTATAAATAATAAACTCTTTATGTTGTATAGCTCCCTCTCAAGGTCAATATATTAATTAAGCTATAAAACAATGTTTCTTGACTGAAATCGGCCGATTAGCTATTCCCATTTGGAAATTATATATCACAACTACATATTCTGAGAATTTCATGGTCGCAGCTATCATTGTACGGCCGTACGCGCTATTTGAAATTTATCAAAATTTACCGGGAGCACCGGTAAATTTTTATATTCAATTTTTCTCGAAAGCAGAAGTGTTTTAGGGGCTAAATTTTCTTGTGCTTATATTACACCCACAGGGGCATCCAAATATATCAAAATTGTAAATATTCACTATCCAGCCAATTTTCAAAATTTCCCAAAACTTTGTAATACCTTTAAATGAAGAAAACTGTTATTGCCATTCTATCTTACTGCTGCTCCAGTATTTGCGACAACCACTTTGTTCAAATATGAGGCATATATTTCCATTTTAATATAGTTGCATCTATATGCAAATAGTATGACTGTGACCTGGAAATATCAGAGAGATGGATAACTTTGTCTCTTATTTTGAAATTAATTCTTCAGGCCCCTTTTTTGTTCGAATTTGAAATGTGTATTTAGTAGGTATCAAGTTTGCCATCGTTCACGACCAATTCAGTCATGCCTTTCAGGTATGCAGAGTTACAGAGCATAATTATTATTTCATAAATTTATCTCTATTTATCTGCTACGATTAGGAACATTCATATCCACGGAGCCTCTTATTGATTATTTTGTGATAGAATGATGGTGTAGAGTGTAGACAGTTGCATTGCTCAGTCTGTGTTGTATATGCTCATCTTAAACTGACTTTAAAATGTCACTTCATGTTAACAAAAGAATCCGCCTTGTTAACACAAAGACTGCAAACGAGTCGTGTATACTCTAGCGATTCTAAGGAGCAATATACACTCCTTTTTCTGCTTGATCAAAAAAGTACAATTACTGTTGATCAGTAGGTGTGTTATTTACACAATTATTGTTCTGTCTGGAAAACGTAGGCATGAAAGAGGCAGGGAAAAGGCTTATTTACGAACATTATTCAAATTGTATGCATACTTTTTACACAACAGATGTTCTTGACAACCTGAAAGCTTGCGCATTGCGCGTCCGACATAGCAACAAATAATGTAAGCAGAATGGATTCCAAGTATTGTAGTTTATTCATTAATAACAGGTTAATGGAATAAGTCGTCTCTATAGTTCCCAAGAAAGAAACATCCATACATGTATACATGCTATTATATAAACCGGTCTGTTGTTACCGAAATTCCCCGATAATATAGGCGTATAATATACTAAACAATAGAGAAATATGAAACAGCTGGTGAAGGGTGTCATCTAAAATCACACGATTATTACACTATATACTTAATTTTGTTTGTTAATCCCCCTTTTTCTGTATTGATGCCATAACATAATTTTAACGTTAAAACTCAACCTTTTCCAAGAGGAGAATGTGCACGTTATGAGAGCATTTTGTAATGTTTTTGTTAACCATTGATACAATTCTCAGACTCGATACAATTTTCCACTGAAGTTGATTTAATGGCTGAATTTATAAACAGTGTAAAACAAGGTTCTAGTTGTATATATACACAGGTATGAATATGAAACGGAGGTTGCAAATTCCGAAATTTTCGGGGGGGGGGGGCGTAGCCCAGTAACTTCTGCCTTGTAAGCCATTATTTGTCTTAGAATGTCTCATTGTAATATATTTGTTTTAACCATTCTATTTCATGTGTGTGTTTCGCTCACTCTCTCTCTCTCTCTCTCTCTCTCTCACTCACTCAAGACAATGTGCTTTATCCATTTGGGCAAGCTGAGGGAGATACGAAACTTCCAAGCAACGACGATGGTGATTCGGGCGAAATAAAACTCTATATGAAATTCCCATATTTTGATGAAAATCATGAATCGCTCATAGTAAGTACTACAACCCTTTCAATACTAATATTAAAAACTTTTTTTTTTTTGCTGTTATTTTTGTTGTTCGTTTGTTTGTTTTAAAAAGTAGAAATATACTGGAACAGTATGCAACTTTCTCTTCCGTGAAGAGTTAATACTAGTCAAACCCGCTGTGGTGACCACCTGTTTACAAAGACCAAATTTATGTTTCCCTTGAAAATGATTTCTCATTGAAACCTGTACTATAGGCACCTGTACATAAAGACCACCTGCTGTTAAAGACCATTTTTCTTGTCTCCCTTGGGTGGTCTTTATAGACAGGTTTCACTGTATTTCATAAGATATTTTTTCACAGCGTATGTTACCGTGATTCTTCTGTTTTTGTAGACTTAGTTCACGCTACATGTAAATAAATGATCAGAAAAATGTTTCATTTTACATGTAAAGTGGTTGTTAGTTTTCAAGATGTTTTCTGTGTATCTCACTAACAATTAAATTCATTGTTTTAGATCAGCTTTCAAAAAAGGCAAGTAGAAATAGTAAAACGAATAATATCCCATCCCGGGGAAAGAGGAGTGGGCTGGGTTATAAAAGTGAAAAGAATTTGTCTTTGTGAGGAATAAATTTCTATTCGGACATTTTGGCCCGAAATCATAAAGGAGGTTTGTGTGCGTCATATGACGCGTTTTCACGCGTTTGAGACCAAGATTAACTGAACCTTCGTCTGAAACGCATCGAAACGCATCGTATCATTCGTATGACGCACATAAACCTAGGTTTGTCGACTTGTGAATTGGGGCCATTACTATTGTTAAGCCCGCTTTGGCCGTCGTGATCGTTGTCATTTTTAAAAATTGATGAAACTTTTCTGTCCTCTTCCTCTCTCACTCCATTCATATCAGGTCAACACGAATGGCATCATCTCGTTTATCAAGAACGTCTCCCAGTACACACCCGACGTTTTCCCTCTCGACGATGATCGTCGTATCATCGCTCCGTATTGGGCCGACGCCGATACGTCGACACAACGTGGTGTAGACGGCAAAGTCTGGTACCGGCAAACGAACGACACTACGCTGCTAACGAATCTTACGGATCAGATTCGAAGCGTTTTTCGAGTCGAGTTCAGATTTCGGCCTTTCGTCGCCAAATTCGCGTTCGTGGCGACATGGGAAAATGTGACGTTCTATACCATTAGCGGCGGTGCTGCCGTAAAGGTAAAGGCCTTACCGTTGTTCTAAAATGCAGAGGAATCCACTCCAAATCATAGTGCAGTCTACTCCAAATTATAGTGGAATCCACTCCAGATTATAGTGGAATCCACTCCAAATTATAGTGGAATATAGTGGAATCCACTCCAAATTATAGTGGAATCCACTCCAAATTATAGAGAAATCCACTCCAGATTATAGTGGATAACTCCGTTGTGAGTTGTTTCACTGTTTTTTAGCTTTGATTTTCGATACAAAATATGATCCCTTGTATGACTCCCCAATAGTGAATTTACATTCCTGTATTATCGGAGTATAAAGATAGTAAGGGGTGATGGGGGCAGGGGGAGGTTGGATGGAGAACGTGGTTAGTAAAATGGTTGAATCGGTTCTATAAACAGGAAAGAAAAGACCTGTATGGAGAATGAGGAACGTATGAACAGATAGAGAGAGAGAGAGGTGAAGTGTGACGTCATCAAAAATCTAATTTTAGATTTTCTCAATTTTTTCTTCAGTTTCCGAAAGAGCGTCAAACATAATGTCCAAATGTCGAAAACCAATTGAATATGTTAAGTATTGGCTGAGATATGACCATCTGAAGAAATATATGTCCTATGGGAACTCAGTGTTATATGATCTGGCTCCTAATGGTTAGGAGCCAGAGCATATAACACTGAGCTCCTATAGACAATCTTTTATTCAGATGGTCATATCTCAGCCAATACTTAACATATTCAATTGGTTTTCGATATTTGGACGTTATTTGTTATGCTCTTTCGGAAAATGACGAACAAATTGAGAATCTCTAAAAATAATTTTGTATGACGTCACAGCTTCTGTACTCTATAGAGAACAGAGTAGGGAGAAATAGAACAAGACTTTGTGACGAGAGTAGAGGAGAGACAGAGAGAGAGAGACAGAGAGAGAGAGAGAGACAGAGAGAGAGAGAGATAGAGAGAGAGGGGGATGGGAGATAGTCAGAGAAAGATGGAGATCGAGATGGGAAGAGATGAGAGATAGATAGATAGATATAAAGAGAGAGAGAGAGAAAGAAAGCGACAGAAATGAAAAGAGGCGACAGTAAGAAGAATTATAATTATGTTTCTAATTATCTTTACTCTCTGTGACCATTTCAACAGACCAATACATTTCAGGCTGCGTTGGTGTCTGACGGGGACTATTCATTCACAATATTCAACTACGAGCATCTCGAGTGGACTACGGGGAGCTCGAGCTTCGGGAACAAGGGGACTGGACTGGCGGGAAACAGCTCCGGTGCCGTGGCCGCTCAAGTAAGTAAAAGAAGAAATAAAACATTAAATGAGTCACAACTTATTACTGGGACTACCCCGATGAATGAAACCTCAGAAGCCAAACCAACTATAAATACAAAGCAAATAGACTAGACTCCATTATTTATTTAATTAAATACAAACAAATTGCATGAAATAACACTTAGCAAATTTCATGGCGGCCTGTTTATACAACTCGGCACAACTCGGCACAACTCGGCACAACTCGGCACAACTCGGCACAACTCGGCACAACTCGGCACAACTCGGCAACACTCGGCATAACTCGAAGTCACACAAGTCGTATTTTCCCTTAGTCAAATATATTCTTTTGATGATCAAACTATGAAAAACACGTGTTATTTACGCTTCCCAATTCGAATAATGCATTAGCATTAATATGCTGTTATGGTCCCAACAGATTCGACTCATTGATGTAAACTGTATACTTAAGAAATATTGATAATTATATAACATTGAAATATGTGGAATTGTACAAGATTTAATTCGAGCACTTTGGCTGCTATTGTAGGTCCGGTGTTATAGAAGTTGACTTCAACTCCCCCTCAAAATAGATTACACAAAATCTTGAATAAATGAAGCGAAGAGCAAGAAACGTATTCACTGAAAGACAACCTTTTGTTTTACAATCCTAACAAGTAACAATGATTCCAATACAGTTAACCCTTTCGGCTAGATATTGACAAGGTGGAATGTTGACTGTCAAATCGATAGTTAGATCTTTCTTTTTTCACAATGTAAATTGATTGTTTGGTTTTGCGAACATGACCAACATTGATTTTTTGGCTTGAGGTCGCGTGATTGATTATTAGAGAATCTAATAACCGTGCTCTGAAATGTTGAATACATTGTAAGCTTACACAAAGGAGAGTGAAATTAATCGATGAAATCATATGTTGCAAGCAAACGCTAACTCCCATGAGACATCAAACACCTTATCATGGTCACATTAATGTTGTATACACTATGAACATGACTGACAAAGAAAGCGGACAAAATATACAGTTCCTCAGGTAGACAAAGGAACATCCCTTCACTGCTATTATGTAAAAATGTGTAGAACAGGTGTGACATGCATATTCACTTTTTACATAATAGCAGTGAAGGGATGTTCCGCTACCTGAGGAACTGTATATTTTGTCCGCTTTCTTTGTCCGTCATGTTCATAGTGATAGCGCTTAAAGATACTATGTCCCTTTTGCAGCCAACATCAAATTCTGTAGAACTTTGCAGGAATTATGAATATGCCACGTATATGTCCTATCTATGAAATTTAAACATTAGCAGTGCATATTCAAAATCATGCAAGGAAACTCGTTTACCTTCTAGACTTCACTGTCAGACACTATTGAGCGACTGACTGACATGTTTTTTTTCTTTCGTAAATAACATACTTAAAATAAGCTGTAACCGGTGGTTCTAGGACACATACCCCCTGGACATCCACCCCGTATAACCACCCCAAGTCAACCACCCAAGTCAACTACTTCCTAGGACAACTACCCCATAGGGCAACCCCCCTCTATAGGACGATCATGTTTATCTTTTTTTATATAAATAAAATGAAACACTAATCTAAACGGAACATCTATAGGTCGGTTTCAATGCTGGTGATGGGAGTAACTACTACTCGGTACCAGGATCAAGAACGGATGCGATCCTGGACATCAGTCATACCAGCAACATCCTGGTGCCAGGGAGATGGGTCTTCAGGATCGATGGCAGGTCCATCGAAGCGGGAGGATGCGGAGAAGATACCAGTAAGATTGACGTCTTCTTTTCCTACTGTTCCTTCCTCTAACCACCCCGTTTAATATCATTTGTATTGTTTTTTAGCTCTTCACTCAAATTTTCTTCTTCCTATAAGGTCTTCTTTTTAGTGTATTTTGTTTAGGAGTGATCAGTAGGGAGACAGAACCTCCTCGTCTTGATGGTGATGGTGATTTTTGTTGTGGTGGTGCCGTTAATGATGATAATAATGATTGATTATGGTGATGTTGGTTGTGGTGGTGCCAGTGAGGATGATAATAATGACTGATTTTGGTGATGTTGGTTTTGGTGGTGCTGGTGATGATGATAATAATGATTGGTGATGGTGATGTTGGTTGTGGTGGTGCCGGTGATGTTGATTATAATGATGATCATGGTGATAATGTACGTTAACGTGAAAGGTAATTAATGACTCTTTTCCCGATTCAATCCTCGTCGTCAACTTGCTAATTAATAACACGTTCCATGATAATTTTACGGAGCACCAAGTATAATATACACCACAATTTCTCCCCAAGTAAAGGTTTATAATTTTGTGCTCTCAAGCACGAAAAAAGTCAGAAGCTACAATGCACATCCCACTGTTGTTACATAACAGCAAGGGTAGCATAATGTCCATGTTTTGTAAAGTTAACCAAATAGTGCTGTGAAATACACGAGTTGACATCGAATGCGATGAAAATTGTTCTATAATATAATATGTGTGATATTTTTGAAAATTTGCCTTTGTTCCAACATGATTTCATGTTAGCCATAAGACCCATCAATTAACATGATGAATAGAATACCCTAAGAAGACTAATATTATTTTAAATCAGGAATACAACTATAGAAGATTTTACTTTAATATGAAATACGTACAAAACCTATCCCCATCTTATTTTCTTCTCCACAATTGCAGCTCAACTTCAAATCTCCCCTCAGCAAGTGAGCATGCTCGGGGGTGATGTCCTATCGATATCAGGGCCCTGCTTTGAGAGCACAAACAAAATCCTCTGCCGTATGGAGGACGTCGTGATGGACGCCATTTACGATCCTGAGAAGGACCCGTTCACTGTTAGGTGTCCATCCCCTTTGTTTTTGCGTGTTGGTCCTGCCGATGTGGAGTTGTCCAGAGATGGCGGGATATCGTACAACTATACCGGACGGGTCTCCGTAGGTGAGTGAGGATTATGATACTCCAATACATTCTCTTTATTTTCAGAAGAGAGAGAGAGAGGGAGAGAGAGAGAGAAGGAGGAAGGGGGTTGGAAAGGAGAAGGAGGAGGAGGAGAGTGAGAAAAGTGAAGAAGGAGAAAAGAAAGATAAAGAAGGAAGTGTCTTCTGCTTGCCTAGACTATTAGGTTATGGAATAGAAGCCTCGACCTCTAAAGTCTTTAAGCAGGTAGTATTTATTTCGTTTTTCTTGGCCTTTCTTGGGGAAAGGGGAAGGTAAGAAGAAGATGGCGGAGGAAAGAAAAAGAAGAAAAGAAAAAAGAAGAAGAAGGATACGATGCACCACTTGCTATCACTTCTTAAAGATATTGCAACATAATAAATCCAGACATTCACAAAGAAATACCCGATTTCTCGAATACTTTCTCATGAACCACTTTCATTTTCTTTCCTTGTGTATAAATTATGAAGTCGGTCTTGACCGGATCGAGCCATCAATTACCGTACACGAGCAGTCTACCGACATCCTAAACTTGACGTGGAACACTGACGGGTTTCCTAGTCCTGACTCAACGGCTCAAGAAGACATCGCCATAGATATTCTGCTGTACTTCTACGAGGAAAGTGCAACGACGGGACTTGTGCAACTGGCCCCGGCAAGTCGCATACAAAGTGGCATCAAACTTGCCAATGGTCAGATTTTTTTTAAACAAATGGACATTTCTGCTGAGGTAACAGGTGGGAGGAGTGTGGGCATTTTCCGCATCACAGAGGCGGGTGTAGTAGACACCACTCTTTCAAGTAGGTAAGTGATCGAGAAATAGAATAATCATCATCTGGGGTAGCAATAGACCATTTAGAATGTTGGATCAGATTCGCTGGTGAAAAGTTGGCCGTAAAATTTCAACAACAAAAAAAGGGGCGTTATATCTAGAGGGGTAAAACTTCGTTGTCGTAATTTCAAATTCGCCGACAGATGATAAAATATAGTTCAAACATCATGTAATTAGATAACAGCAGTTGGATATATCTCTCCTGCTCCTAGCTCAGAAAAGCCATTTCTCAAATAGATACTATCCCCCATTGGGAGCAGAAAGAAGATTACGTTCTGAACCGCGACGTCATTTTCTGACAAGCGACCTTAATGGATGGAATTATAGGTGTAGATCCCTATATCATTTTTAATGTAATTTGTTGATAGGAATCTATGAAAAATGCAAACATTTTCCCAATAGATCTATTGATTTTGATTAAAATTATCATTATTCATTCAGAAGTTAATTCTAGGGCGGTGGGGTAAGAGATATAATAAGGGCCTCGCATCCCCCCATCAGAATTGGAAAATGAAAAATGAAATATTGGAGAGAGCTTACTTTCTAATTAAAGAGACAAACGGTTTGTATTTGTAAATCTTTGCAATGTTACAATTTGCATCCACGATAGTTGTCGCATTGTTCAATGATGACCGTTTCTTCTTTTCACATATTCTTCCAGATGGGTCAATGGCGACCCAGACATCATGGGCATGGAATATCCTATAGCCGCCATGTGGTCCTTGCCCTTCAACCTCAACCCGGACGCCGGCCCAGCCTACGCCGCACGCTGGTGCGGAACATGGGCGTCGGATCAAATCCCTTTCCGAACGACTGGGGACAACATCCCGCCTTGTCCGTGTCTCCTTTCACAGGCTATGGCAGATATCAGCGTGTTCGAGCGCTACCCGTGGTGCAATCAGCGCCTCGATGACAGGTGTGAATACCGTCAGGAAGCCAAGCACTGCGTCAGAGCTAGGATAGCGAGGTGACTGAGAAGAACATCGATTTTTTATTTTTCGTTGATAATTTTTGTTTTTGTGTCTCATCTGATCAGGCGTGCCGGAAGCAGTTTGGGATTGGAGGGGGGGGGGGGGCAATCATTCCAGGGGGCTCACCTTTCATGGGCAGTGGCGTAATGAGCAAAAACGTTTTTTTTTTGGGGGGGGGGCAGAAGAAAAAGTCTGCATCACCACCACTCTTATAATTATGTTACATGCAGGCCCCGCGGAACGTTTTTCAAAGTGGTGTATTAACGATCAGGTATAGAGCGTAAATTTGGGTGCGAAAATGCGTTTCCCCCACTTTTTCCGGCCGCCCCCTCTGCCCCCCTGCTTCCGGCGCCTATGCATCTGATATTATCTGTGAAATCTCCCATTGGATTTTGTTCAAATCTTTAAACTTCTTAGACCATTAGTTCACATAAGTTTTTACACACGCTTATCTTACCCAACTTCTTTAATAATAATCTCCCTCTTTCTCTTTCTTTTTCTTTCTCGTCTTTTATTTCTCCTTCATCTCTCCCTATCTCCATCTCTCTCTATCTTTCTCTGTCTTTATCCTGTCTACCTTTCCGTAGGCCAGCTTTACATCGCTCAATTTTCCCAGATAATGCCAGATATTGATGGGCAGTTTACTTGTTCATATATCATTGATGGGAGAAGAAAAGTTCGTTGCACTGTGTAGATAGTAGTACTATCTTCTTTTGATGTGAACATATTCCTACAGAATCTTACCCTACGATTGGCCAAAGTAAATCACGTGATGAAAGATAGTTCGCCCATCATTGATGGGGAGAAGACAAGTTCGTTGCACTGTGTAGATAGTATCTTCTTTTGGTGTGAACATACTCCTACATGATCTTACGCAACGATTGGTCAAAAGTAAATCACGTGATGAAAGATAGTTCGCCCATCATTGATGGGAGAAGAAAAGTTCGTTGCACTGTGTAGATAGTAGTACTATCTTTTTTTGATGTGAACATATTCCTACAGCAATCTCGGGCACGGTCAGCTTTGCTGCTATGGCGTCGACGGCAACCTGATGTACTTAAACGACACTCCTGCCGGCGGCTACACCAAAAGCACCACCACCGCGGCTTCCTGCCTCCCAAGTACCCCGGCACCATCCCGTACCTCTCCAACTACCTCCTGGATCGCATCCCGTGGGAGGAGTGCTGTGGAAAGACCGGAAGTGGTACCGAGGAGGAGAAAGAGCGCTGTGACCTCTTCAGGGGTCTGCGACCGTCAGATGACTGCAAGTTTTATAGAACACCTACTGTCGGTACGAATGGGTCTTTCCCTTTTGTCCTTTGTACTGTAATTCGATCGCAAACACGTTTGAGAAATTGAACTCTTGGGTGATATATACCTGATGTGTTGACCGTATAAACACATTAGTGTTCAAATATTTAAGTAGATGTCCGTGGTAGTTACACAGTCATAACAGTTTAAGGTGATGCTCTACACCCGGATTCGTCATTTTCAGAAAATAGTTGCGATCGTGTAGGCAAAATTAATCATTATGATTGAACAACTGGCCACGATTATTAAATTCTCGAAACAAATTTCTAAAGAATGAAAATATATAAGTTTGATCAAAACACATTTTATTTTCTGAGTAGGCCTAATTCAAACTTTGTCCCTGTACTTAACTGATTCAAAGTGTTTGTGTGCCTATCAAAATTCCTATAACCCACAGAAGGTAAAATATGTAATAAAAAATCCTAAACACGATATTACAACAGTTTTGTGTGTGTCTTTCTTGTCGGTACAGCGGCTGTATTCGGTGAGCCCCATCTGATCACGTTTGATGGCAAAGACTACATCTTCAATGGCTTTGGGGAGTACGTGCTGGTGACTACCAAGGTCACAACACCCTCGGATCTGCGTATAGAGGTTCAGGGTAGAATGCAACAAATAGATGACAATGGTGAGACCTGACAATTCATCAACGACAGTCAAAGACCATACTGAATGTCATGCTTGTATATATAGTGCGTCCCAGAAAAAAACGAAACCGAGACTTATCGATGTTTTATCATAACCTAATCACAATCATGATTAATAAATGACACATAAAACTTAGATCCTTTTCTTTCATTTGATGCAACTCACATGATGCATATTTCACGCATGAGTGATTAAAATCAATTTGAAGAAAGGGGTACCAAAAAGTCATTTGGAGGACGGTATCTGAGCTTCGAAGAAGAAAACAAAATCACATTTCTAGAAAGTTAATTTTCTGCCCTTTCATAAATGACACCTCAATCAGGAAACATGAGCTAGGAATAACAAAGTTCTGTTCGTTTAACGTAATCCTTGCATTTTCATAAATTTATTAAACGAATTCGTTTTCACTAGCTGCCTGTCGTATTATAGCAACACACAGAATTAACAAAAGACTGAACTCCGTTTCGTTGACGATCAGCCATAGACGAAAGACTCCATACATGGCTGATTGTCAACGATACGGAGTTAAGTTAAAACATTGAAAGTTATCTGACATCCTTACTCGTGTTTTTTTTAATTCCCATCCTCCATCGACAGTTAAGGCGACTGGTTTAACGGCTGTAGCTATCAAGAGTGACACCTCATCCACGGTTCAGATAGAATTAAACGAACGTAGAGAAATGGATGCATGGATCAGAACGGGTGGAAGCAATGATAGATGGAATCTCATCAACTTTGTCAGAAGTAACTTCTGGATGGACAATGGTAAATGAAAGACTGATTCTCCTATTGATGTAAAAACTGTTGTTAAACTCAATAAGCTGTTTTTATCTATAAGCCCCTTAGACATTATATTTGTTTATTTATTTTGTAAAACTTTTCCCCGCTATATAATCTCACTTAAAACAAGGTGCAATGTTGGCCACCCGTCTGTGACATTACGGTGTAGCCATGGTAAGCGTTTATAGCTTTAAAAATACGACAATATTTTGTTATTGTCTTCCAACCTCCTATGTATATGTTTCATTTGAAATGAATAAAGTTGTGCCATATACAGTAATACAACTACAAGTTCGCGTCATTTCTTCAATTTCTTTGCTCTTTGTTTTCATACAAAAATAAATAAAAGATCCTCTTAATATATATTTTTAATAATTTATAATGTAAATATTTAATAATGCCTGTAATTAAATAAATCATAAATGATCATCCATATAGGATCTTTAATCCACTCTAACGACACGGGATTGCATATTGCACAATACTTCTTGTAAAAACGCAATTATTTTGTAATTAGAGGAGGGTAATTGATCTTCCACCCCATTCCCTCATACCAACGCCTCGAATCCAAGCTATGTAATCTTTAATGCATCCATTACCCTACAAAAAAACACAGGTGTTACGATCGAGTTGGGTTCCACCGACGACAATCGCAAGCTCTTCTCGGTCACGTTCGACCAGGGAATTGCCGTGGTGCTCGAGAAGCCTCCAAACAGCAATGCGATGTCGATCCAAGTCTACCTCCCTCCCACCCTCAAGGAACAGGTCCTAGGTCTCTTGGGGACCTGGAACAACCAGACATCCGATGACTTCACAGCTCCGTCTGGTCGCATCATCTCCGGCCTCTCACAAGAGAATCTGCACAATTTTTTCGGCAAGGAATGTAAGATGGGTTCCCGCGTTCAGGCAGATTGCAAAGAATGTATTATGACACCGTCTTGTGATATTTATGAAACAAAACTACACGGACAATGTTCTTTAGTATTTATAATATTACAAAGTCAGAGTAGAATTGTACCATGTGTGACCAGGTCAGTTTTGAGGGTCATCTCGTAATCATGGTCCAGATTGAAGAAATCTGTCCTTCAAATTCGTTTTTGAAATTCCACCCTATTCCAATATTTTTGGAACACCCACCCTCTTC
>JAVYIG010014506.1:0-41128 GCA_035222895.1 Strongylocentrotus droebachiensis | reverse complement strand
TTTGATCACGACCTATCAGGAAGCTTACTTCATCTCAAAGAGCTTTGAAGAAGCCAAACAACAAATGAGGTTAGTAGGACGGAAAATGATTTACTGTGGAGTTGGGGGGGGGGGGGGAGGAGGAGGGGGTTCGAGGGGGAGGGGCGGCTAAGATTATAGCTATAATGATGCTGATGATAATAGTAATAATAATAATAATAATAATGATAATAGTAATAATAATGCTTATAATTCGAAATGTATTTGAAAATTGAATAGTAGACATCAAGCACAATTGCAAATATTGTAACAATGTCAACCTATTAAATTAAAAGAGAGTGTGCATTTTCTGTGAAGATCATAATGACATGAAAATACGAACAGAACAACAATTTTCGAGGTAATACAAAATTGATTTAAAATTACCCCTGATTTTACTTTTTGAACGTCTTTGCAGTTGTGTTTTGAACAAAAAGTTTGAACAAAATGATATAAAATCATATTTTTTGTTTACTCAGAGAGGGCTCATCAGCATTACATGCTGTTCTTCCTAATATATAGGGGCCCTGCAATTACTATTACCCCAGCAATTACGAGGTTCCCATTTACACCTGGTTAGAGCATGGCAAATGTGGATTAATGTTTTGTCAAAAGACGACAACAAAATGTTAATATTCCAATCTCACGTTTCCTCCTTATTATGTTCCTCCAATAATAGGGAATTTGCAGCAACCATCAAACGTCCATTCGAGGTACGATACGACCCCTACACATCGAGTGTTGACGTCCTGAAGTCGCCGCGTGATGTTTGTGACGTCATCAACAATGTCCGAGACGATTGACCATTCTCATGCAGGTCCTTGTCAAACTACAAGCGAAATTTGACAGTTGAAATGAAGAAAAAAAAATCCTTGCATTTTCTGATTATAAAATGTTGTAATGCATCGCTTTATACAATCTGACTATGATCCGATTTTTTTTTCTCGGTAAAAATATAATTATGCACTAGCATTTTACGTAAACGAATAAACTTTAAAAAATCTTATTGATCTATTGATCGAGGATCTGAATAGGTAAATGATTAATCAAAGATAAATATCAAGGGATTTCAATCTTCTGTCCAGAAGGAAATGCTAAATCGGATTAGAACTGTATTAACGTCAGACCACTATTACGATTGTTTACGATTTGAAGCCGATTCGGATCTAATTCTGACTAAAATTCCGGTTGTTATTATTCTTAGTATCATTCAGAATCTAAATCGAGAAGATGGTAGTTGTTTAGATTTCCATATACAATAATATAACCGCCACAGATCGCAGAAGCCGAATCGTGGGTGTCCGCTGTACATGAGTGTAAACAGCTATGCTTATTGTTAAATTTATTGAAATTGGGCGTATAATGGTAGTAATGGGAGGCCTTAGAAGTGTACTGGGTCGCCTTTTTCCTCCTCCTCTGGCAGAAGAGTAGGATTACTGCTTTTCAGGAATCTTGTTAGGCTTCCCTTTGTTTTGGGGGATTTTTTTAGTGGAATCTACTCAAAAGAAGTATTTTGATTAACTCTATTGGGAGTGGCCTCCACATTTGTTCTTGTGTTAGATGATTCAAGCTTTCCACTCCAAAAACGAAGTGATCACTTATAGTTGAATGAACTTCCCCACTGTCTTGATTAACGTTATATAAAAGGGCCCGTAGATAGTCAGTTTCATTGTGGAAGATGTACCCCCTCCCCCACCCACACACACAGACACCCATAACTCGGTTGCCAATTGGAGACAAAGGAGAACTTTGACTACTTCGGGGGGGGGGGGGGGTAGCCTATCCGATAGGCGTCGGGCTAAATGGCAAGTGTACTAATCGCGTTATGGAGACTGACATCGGCGCGTGCGACAGCTCGGGCTGATGCCCGCGCCGATGCCACTCTCCACATAAACGCGATTAGTATAGAGTACCGAAGCTGTGACGTCATAAAACTCAATTTTTAGAATTTCTCAATTTGTTCTTCATATTCCGAAAGAACATCAAAAATAATGTCCAAATGTCGAAAACCAATTGAATATGTAAAATATCGGCTGAGATATGACCATCTGAATAAATATACTCCCCATAGGAACTCAGTGTTATATGCTCTGGCTCCTAATGGTTAGGAGCCAGAGCATATAACACTGAGCTCCCATAGGACATATATTCATTCAGATGGTCATATCTCAGGCAATACTTAACATATTCAATTGGTTTTCGACATTTTGACATTATTTTTGGTGTTCTTTCGGAATATGAAGAAAAAATTGAGAAATTCTAAAAATAGACTTTTGATGACGTCACACTTCTCCACTCTATACTTGTACAGCCCGACGCCTATCGGATAGGCTAGGGGGGGGGGGGGGGGGGTGAAATTTATGAATTAGGGTGTGGGTGACACCCCCTGCACCCCCTAAAAAATGAATAAGTTTTGTTTTTATACATATAGGTACGTCACTTTTATGCACATGATTTATGTCAATAACTAACAATTTCCATAGGAAAGACAGGGCCCGAGGAAGAAAGAAAGAAAGAATGAAACAATAACAAATGAGAAGAAGAAGAAGGAAAAGCAGGAGAACAATGTCAAAATATAAACAATACAAAATATGGTATTTACAGACAGATGGTCGCTAAAGCAGGTTTGACTGTATTGTTTCGTATTACTTCTTTACAAGTGAACAATAGGTGGAATAATCTTCGTGTCATGTTTGGCATTTTCCGAACTCTTTTATCATGATATAACTGTTTATTAATAAATTAAAACGGTCAAGACTTCAGTTAACACATACAGACTTCACAATTTTAAATGAGGTAACGTACAGGCCTCCAAGTAGATTTTATTTTTGATATATCTCTGTTTAAGTCGGGACGATAATATTATTGTATATAGCGCTTGTAACTGCAGGAAAAGGGCTGAGCCCAACCTATTGTTAGTCATAATTATAATGTATAGGCAAATATTTGAAATTCCCCCAAATAAACATAATTTATATTGTAATAATGTAATGAATACTCAGTATGGGTTTGTGTAAGTTATATTACAACTGTGTGTGAAATTAAATGATTTTGGTCTTTTTGCTACAAAGACGGAAAAAATGGTTTCTTGTTACATGGAGTTAATAGACATTAAGTAAGTTCGAAACTGGAAGTTTAATATGTTGACTTTATATCTCACAAGTGACACAGCAGTGAGATAGGTATTTTGTCTCCCCTGTATATTTTTAAAGTACAAATTTTGTTTTTGTTTTTTGTTTTTGTGTAAATAGATCATTTCACTGTTAGGTATATTAAACTGCAAGACTTATCCTTAAACCTGGTGACGATTATGACGATTGTGACAATGTTATTAACTTATTTCGTACCGAAAATGAATTAATATTTGAATTGTCCATTCATTGTAAGAATTATTCTATAATTATGTAATATTTCGGGCATGAGAATTCGATGAAGTTTGTGGCGGGAAATGAATTAAAATGAAATCATTACATTCGGTCATTTATACCTTCATGATTTCAGGGCTTGACAAATTGCTTGCATTGTGATTGTTTTGATGAAGAGGAGAATGAAAATAAAGAATGAAAGAGGAGGAGAAGGAGTCTAAAAGAGAAAGGGGTTATTGTCATGTATGATATTTTTCTAATGGTGATGGAGATACCTGATGACGGAGATGATGATAATGATGTTGATGATGATGATGATGATGATGATGATGGTGGTGGTGGTGGTAATGATGATGATGATGAGGATGATGATGATGATGATGATGATGATGATGATGATGATGATTATGATGACGATGACGATGATTATGATGACGGTGATCATGATGATGAAGATGATGATGATGACGATCGATGTTGATGGTGAATGTGATGATGATCATATACTGCTGCTGCTGTTGATGATGAGAAGGAAAAGGAGGCCGGGAGAGGAGGAACAGGAGGAGGAGGAGGAGATTATCATTATGAAGTAACTGCATGGATGGCAATTATGAAGAAGAAGAAGAAGAAGAATAAGAAGAAGAAGAAGAAGAAGAAGAAGAAGAAGAAGAAGAAGGAGAAGTAGAAGGAGAAGAAGAATAGGAAGAAAAAAGGTAGAAGAAGACGAGGAAATAGAAAAAAGGAGGAGGAGTAGGAAGAAGAGGAGAGATAATAGAGAAGGAGGAGGAAGAGGAGGAGAAGATGAATACTACTACTACTACTACTACTACTAAGAAGAAGAAGAAGAAGAAGAAGAAGAAGAAGAAGAAGAAGAAGAAGAAGAAGGAGAAGGGAAGAAGAAGAAGAAGAAGGAGAAGGAGAAGAAGAAGAAGAAGACGGAGAAGAAGAAGAAGAAGAAGAAGAAGAAGAAGAAGGAGAAGAAAAAGAAGAAGAAGGAGAAGAGATGTTGAATAAAAGAAGATGATGACAATGGAGATGACTCCAATAAACCTGTTTACTAATTTATTTTAATTTATGCATGTTTCTTTCCTAACCCTTCATTAAACCAGCCATTTCACTTGCCTGCTATAATGACATCTCTATAGATGAAGTCCACTTTGCATACATTAGGTGTTGCTATGTCGACAAGCCTCTAGCAAGCTTTTTAAAAGTTTTTCAAGAGAAAACAAATTCTTCAAAAAGTCTGCATAAAATATTAATAGGTTTATTAATTATCGTTGACGAAAATTAGTAGTCCCGAGACTCCTGACCAAATATCACTATGGCTCGTCGGGTCAGCGATCTGACTGCTAGTATTATTATATAGATAAGTTCATGATGGGGGCACTGTTGAACAAAGTTTAGCAATTATTGACTGTACGGTTTATTGCTGGCCCGTTATATAACACTCAATCGCTAACTTATCTTTGTGATACGGAACCCTGAATACAATACCCTATATCTCCATTTTAAATCGTATATCTTTTAAACCGCCCCCTATTATATCGTAATAGTCAATTTGTAGTGTAATATATTTCAATTTTCAAACCATACATAAATGTATATATTTATAATTTTTTTAGTTTCGTCAATCATTCTGAAATACGGGTCAAAAAAAAAATCAAAATAGCATCCCGCGGTGGTTATACGGTGGTTAAAATAATGCGCTGGTCAAATGACTGTTCAAAGCTGGACAATCTCATAAAATACAGGACCGTCATCTATTATGCCTACGTGGACGTGGGAAAAGACAGCACTGCTGTGGGTGCCAAACCTGATTTCCATCGACCTCTTTCTGATTTAAGAGGAAAAGACTGACATATCAATAACATATAGATGTCAATAAAAACAGTTTTTTACCAAGACAGCATAGCTTTTATAATAATGCGTATAGAGCTACTTGCGCTATACATGACTTTGTGGTTGAATTTACCAAATTTTAACAATGAAATGGCTTAGTTTAGGTGACTTTTATGTGGTTGGTTCCTTTCTATTCGGAAATTTTTGGATGGATTTGGAAACTCTAATTAGTTGAGTGTCCCCCCCTCGCCCCGCCCACGCAAGCCTATTCAGATCAATGGAGATATATCTTATTAAGTATATATCTCATTCAGATCTACTAGCCTCTTGTCGATGGCCCTGGCGCAATTATTGTGACCACGCCCACCTTTATGGCCTTCACTGTAGCTGTTTACTACAACGTGAGCGCCTGAGCTGACGGTGCAGGTAGTTGAGCTGCAGTCTAGTACAGTCGGCGCGTGGTTCAGCAGTGAATTAACGCAGCAGAGGACTCCGATTCGGCCAGTTTTGTAATATTGTGAGACACAACTTACGCCCGTCTAATCTAACTAACCAAAAGAACAATGGAGCTGAAAGTCGTCACACTGAATTGCTGGTGAGTTGTAGATTGGCTTCGTACCCAAATAGAGATCATTGTGCATACGAATTACTTTAGCAATTTCTTTTGTTACAATTTCCAACTTTTTAAGTTTTTAAGTCGGTCCCATTCACTGTCATTGATGTCAGTTTATATTGTTTTCCAGTTTGCAGTAAATAGGTCACTTGACCTAGCCTTATGTAAGAGTTAGGTGATAATATGATCACCAAGCCATAATTGGCCCCAGTTTCCTGCATGAAGAGTGATACGTTGTATAAACAAAACGTTAGATGCTACACTTTATTTAATACAGTTTAGATCTAGATCTAGATCTAGTACTAGATCTAGTAGTAGAGAGTCTACATGTAATTACAGACAGCGCTGCACGTCGATCTCGAGTTATTTAATGTGTTTAATTTAATGTCAGCTCAGCATATAGCTTAGAATGTAAACAGATTATATTAAGTGGGTACATGTAATATTTGAAACTCATATTGAGTACTGTATAACGACAAGGAGCATATATATTCAGAATCAGAGAAAAATATTTGTAGGTGATTGGTGCACTTGATTTGTAGACCTGCTAATCTTACATGCCTCATTATTTCTATGATTTTATTTCAGGGGTCTCCCGTTTGGCATGAGCAAGCACAGGAGTGAACGAATGCAACACATTGCCAAAGAGTTAGCAAGCGGAGCTTATGATATCGTCTCACTGCAAGAGGTATATAATATACATGTAAATCTCTTTCTTATCAAATGCGTTTAGTGCACAACCAGAAACTTTTACCTTTACTTTACCTTTAACCGCAAATACTGGAAGAATGCTGAGACAGCAGTCGAGCTTCCAGGTCTATCTTCTTGCTCTATCTTCTTGTACTCACACTCTTTAATAATAATTCTCATTATATACAAGGGAGGCAGAGGGGCAAGAGGTTGCATCTTGACTGGACAATGTACCATGTACAATGTCCCAGGAGCAAAGAAATTAAAGAAATCAGTTTGAGTATTGAGAGATATGACACTGTTCCTTCCAGCAACGATCAAGACTTGTTTTGCATGAAATGTTAGCAAATTTACAAGTGGATCATGTTCGCGAAAGTAAATTGCTGTGAAATGATTGCGTAATTGTTGACACAACGTCCAGTTTCTGCAATTCACAAAAGTTTCATGTCACAAAAGTTTTTCTTCTTTTTTGTGTAATGTGTTTGATCTAAAGTTAGTATTTGTTTATTTATTTCATCAGGATTGAGCTTTATAAATGGAGTCCATCACTTTTTCTCATACCCACTATTCCTAAAAGCAGTCAAAGTGTAGATATAGAAATGCTGAGATTGACAAGAAAGTGCTTTTGAAAGCTGTTAGAGCTTATATATCGAGTCCCTGTAATAAGTTAACTATGTATACCATTGCTTATATTTTGTAGTACGGTAGCCCTTTTCATATTTCAGTATTTAGGTTTTTCAGGTAGGTAACATTGTGATGTTGATGCTGTTTTCCTAGCTCTGCCTAAAAGCTACAAGGACAACAGCACCACAGCACCTACAAACATTAACATAGTATTATAGGCATGTGACAAATTTCATATTATTCTCATTATCTTTGATTAATAGAGGCTGGAGTTTTTGTATGACTCATATTCATATTTAAAGTGAAACTCACATAGGTGACAACATGCAGATGTACATGTAACAAGAAAAATTAATGTTCACCCAATGTCCTTGCCCTTGTCTAGCCCTGTGCATTACCGGTACATGTACATTTCAGTATTGTTTAAATGGGCCTTTACAAGCACATTTGTTGAAAGTGGATATTATCTCCACGTCTGTTTTTTTCTTCAATATTCTTTTTTTTCTCCCTTTTATTATTGTTTTTAGATCTGGGTAATGGAAGATTACGAGCTAATTAAGTCGACAGTTGAAAAAGTTCTACCTTACAGCTTCTACTTCAGAATGTGAGTTAAACTTCTTCCTCTTTTTAGTCTTCTTTTTCTTTGTCTTCTTCTTTTTCTTCCATTTCTTCTCCTTCTCCTCCTCTTATTTTTTTTCTCTTTTGTCTTCTCCTTATGTAGCTTCCCATTTTCTGTCTTTCCCTCTCTCATTTCCTCTACCTGGCAGAAATTTGAAAGACTAATGGCTGCGGATATTGCTTCTGAAAAATGTATTTTGATTCAAGGTAGAATTTATGGGTATTCATTAATGTTCTTTTTCTAATTTATATTCCAGAGAAATACCACTAGTAAAGAAAATTTCTATCAAAATCTGAAGATTAAGACAGATAAAAGAAGATTTGTTAAAAAGGAGGAGATATAGTTGGATTTGGATGGGTTGTGTTAGTTGGGAAGATTTCAAATTATATTCTTCATTTTGTGTCAGAACAAGAAGCCCCCATATCTTTTTATGTCAACAATAATAATAATAATAATATTTAGTTTTTATATAGCGCTTATCACAAATGTCTCTAAGCGCTTTACAAATATATTATTACCCCGGTCATTGGATTCAGTGCTTTCCCACACACATTGTGTGCACAATCTCCACTCCCTGGGGAGCATTCCAGCCAGGCGTTACTTGACGCTCAAAAACTGTTTGACCAACAATGACGGCCGCATCCTACCGGGTACCCATTTGACACCTGGGTGGAGAGTAGCAAGTGCAGGTTAATATATTGCCAAAGGATATTAGTGCCGTGTCGGGATTCGAACCCTCAACCTTTCTTTTCCTCACTATCTCTCACTCAGGGGAATGCTACACGGCGGCCTCTGCATCTTTTCAAAATGGCCGATCATCGACACGTTCTATCATCCATACTCCCTGAACGGCTACGCTCATAAAGTGACCATGGCCGACTGGTATATCTCCAAAATGGTGGCTTTGTGCAAGCTAGATGTAGAAGGGATGACTGTCAATGTCTACAATACACACGTAAGAAGAGTTGGAATGCCTTGAGTGAATCAATGGATTTTTTGCTTATATTTTACACCAGGGCCGATATTCAATTCAATACTTATCTCAGATATATTGAGTATTTTACTCATCTTTTGACTTAGGTAAAATATGTAGCCATCTCCAGTATTCTATTGAAGCTTTTGGCCAAGTATTTTATCATAAATTTAAGACAGTTCCCTTGCTGAATTAAGTCCATTGTTCAGATAATGACTTTATATTTTATATACATATACCTTGTATATGTAATATAATTAAATATTAGAGTTTTCATATATAAGCTGCAATCACAATTAAATCAGCAAGCATCCAATGTAACAAGTTTATCAGGCATTATTGCGGATGGGCTTGGTGATGTCACAATGCCTATCAGTATTAAATACTTTACCTTAAAGGAACAAATTACATATGGATGGAAAGATTTTCTCTTCAAAAACACGAATAATTTGCTGAGAAATCATATAGATATCATGGAAAGGCATAAAATACAATTTTTCAAGACCCTTCTTAGACCCCCAAGCGCCCCCGAACGTAAGCTTAACACACGAGCGTAGCGAGCTCTGAATAGTGACGTCACACACTGGAAAAACAGCTTAGTGCCGTGTAGCAGTCTGCAGCTAGCCAGCCATGTCCCGTATGTGACGTCACAAATATTGACGCTCTATAAGGGATCGCTGATTAAGGCAAAAAATCTGGATCTCAAAACTAACATTTTTGAGAGTTGATTACTGCGGAACCCAAACATATTTTGAAGAAAAGAGTTGTTGTATTTGATCAGCAAGGCTTCCCCTTCGCAATGATATGAGTTTTGCATCAATTCAAAACACTTTTGATTCTTCGTGTGTCTACTTTAAAGTTGGCTTATACTAAAGTAGAATACTTAGATGTGACCTCAATAAGACTTGAGCCATCTTACATAAATAAGCTAATTACAGATACTGATACTGATCATGAACCATTATTAATTAACAATTTATAGAATTTCATGTATATGTAACATGCCAGTGAAGATTTGAAAAACATGTTTGAAGGAATAAGCATGTTTAGCAATATTTTCTTTCAATTTGTCAGGCCAATGTTCTATTCAAGCCAATTTGTACACCTTTTCAAAACACCCCAGATAAGGTGAGCTCCTGTCTGATGTACCAAGTGCTTCATAACAGACATTATTTTTAAAAGTCTTCAAAGATGATGCATATTTCTTAATTTTTAAACATATTCCTTTCAAATGCTCAGGCCCACGCTCTCTATGCTCCGTCCAACATTCCTGAAAAAGATGAGTTTCTGACGCATCGATTGACCCAGCTTTACGAACTCAGCGAGTTTGTAAGATTAACTTCCGGGGCAGCCGACCTTGTGCTTGTTACGGGAGACTTTAATTCAGAACCGTTCTCTCTAGCCACCAAGCTTGCCATCTCCAATGCTAGATTGTTGGATGCTTGGGAGACGAGAGAAAATAGAGAGGTATTATTTGTTTACTACAGGGAAACCTGTATATAAAGACCGCTCAAGGGAAACATGAAAAGTGGTCTCCATAGGCAGGTGGTCTTTATGTACAGGTTCCTTTAGAACAGGTTTCAGTAATAAACCATAGTCAAGGAAACAAAAAATGTGGTGTTTATAAACAGGTGGTCTTTGACTGTATGAACAGATTCGTAAACAGATGATTACAGAGTTACAAGAAATAAAATCAAGGGGATTTTCAGTACTTACCTAATTTAATTGCCTAAAATGTACTTGGATTTATATAGCATTAAATTGCTTTGAGTGGGATACATTACAAGGGTATATTCCAGGAGCTGATTTGCATATTTCATGAGTCTACATGATGAGTGAAATATTCTCAAAGCAAAAGCGATATACTCTTGACAGTCTTGTGTCCCACTAAAGCAAATCTTTTTGATATTATTATTCATTGAATATAACGTAGTATCTCAATTTGCCCATTACATCCAAATGCGTTCAAGTAGTATCCCAAGTATTTTGCATGGGCTGCACGCATATATCTGTTGTCTATCAAAACCTTTGCATACATGTATTTCATTACGTGTTAACCTTTTTACACATTTGCGCAACCCCCAAACCATGAAATCTTGAAAAGTTACTGCATCATCATCCAAGAACTTTTGCAAACCATGAGGTATTGAAAATCTAGTGCAGGGTCATCCGGGTACTTTTGCTAAAGCACAAGATATACTGATTTGTGTTGTTGGTTAAAAACCCTTCATAATAATAATAATATGTAATACGGCATTGTAGTGTCTGCACATTTTACTAGATGACACACATGGCTGATGAAATTGATTTGGTTTCTTGAAATTCTTTATGATCATCTTCATTTTTCATGTCCCACATGTACCGTAATAGAATCTGTTTGTTCTAATTCTGTTTCTCTAATTTTTCTCCTAACGAATGAAGTCATTACAAAGGTTGGATTGCCCTTTTAAATATGAATGTTTGAGCAAGCCTTGAGTTGCTCCTCTGTTTAAAGATAAAATTGAGTTCTGATCATGTGATTTATTTTAGACCGTCACCATTCTGTTTCTCTAAGTTTCCTCCTTTCATTTTCAAATGAAGTCATTACAAAGGTTGGATTGCCCTTTAAGTTTAAATGTTTGAGAAAACTTTGAGTTGCCCCTCTGATTAAAGATAAAGTTGAATTCTGGTCATGTGATTGGATTGTGAAACAAAAGTGTGGAAGAAATTGGAAAAAGCATGTACTGTGAGATTTTGGAATCATCAAAATGAATGGCCCAGTTTTGCTAAAGGTCACATATGCACCAAACACAGAAAGATATATATGGTGCTACAAAAACATGTGGCATGAAAGTTGTGATCCACAAACTTCAGCTGTCACTTGTCATATTTCAAATATGAAGATATTTCAAGAGCCACCCTTTTCTGGGGCCATTTCTTCTAAGATTATTTTCTCAAAATGACAAAAAAAGAATGTACAAAAAAATATTTAAAAAAAATAAAAAATAAAAAAAATATATATATATTATTTTTCACCTTTCCTGGAACTCTTCTAAACAGGGCATTTCTAGTCAGACTGTGGAATGGTCCGGTAACCAATACACCTCAAGCAACTCCCTCTACTATACCGGTATCGATGGAGAGAGGATTGATTACATAACATATCGCCCCTCTCCGACGCTCCGTGTTACTTGCACAGAGAGCAGATGTGTGAGGGATCCAGAGAAGGGGGCGTCTTTCTCTGATCATGAAGCCGTCATGGCCTCTTTGACTCTTGATAGAAAAAAAGGTACTAGAATTGCATTGTATTTGTCCCCTGCCCCCCCCCCCCCCTTCCCTCATAAGAGACTGTATTTGAGCTGCAAAATCCATTGATTAAGGTATAGACCAGTTCTGGAAACGCCCCTCTCTCAAAAATGAAATGGAAGCTCTTATTAATTACCAATCATGTTAAAGAATATGTTTTGATTTATACGTGATGGTACAAATTTTGCCGGGAAACCACCTACTGATTGATATATTTGGTTGATTATCATATCGATCCGGCCTGGATAGATATCACGTAGTCCCATATACATCTTTCTGTGTACAGTACTTGTAACTTTACCGATACTGGGCCAAATTTCTTATCATTTTGATCATTCCAGAACCTTGCATTACTACTACACACCAATACCTGATGATCTAGATGATCAACCATTTTTGATCGATTCCATAACGTTTCTTTCACAAGGCAATCGCATGACCAGAACTGCATGGTCTATACCTTTAAGTATATCGTATAGCAAGAAACATTTGCAAATTGTTAAAGGGCAATCCAACCCTGCAATAAATTCATTTGTATGAAAGTCGAAAAATAAGAGAAACGGAATGGTGCGAGTGTGAAATTCATTGGACCAAAAGTAAGAGAATTATGGATGTTTGTAATATGAGATCACTAAATAATTGTGAATCCCAAATTAGAAATTTGGTCCGTGAATACTTCACAATCCAGTGACCAAATTTCCAATTTGCGATTTACAGAGATGTAGTGATCTCATATTTCAATCTGGCACCGTTCTGTTTGTCTAATATTTTTTCGGTTTGCTGGTCAATTTCACAACTATGCTGGCAGTCATGTTCATGTAATTTGCATTCAATTTTTAAAAAATCAGCCTAGCCCTGGCATGTGGCAGTCAAAATTCAATATCTGTGCATAATAATTACTGTACCAGTATATTGACGCTTTCAAATCGACTGTTCAAGCATGTACACATTGTAAGTCATACACGTATACATGTTAATCATAAAGCATTCATGAAGCATTCATTCGATTTTGCTTTGCATGGTCAAATTGGTCATATGATTGAGCAAAACCCCTGTTTATGTTCATTCATTCAAATCCATTTTTTAAGCAATCAATTTAGCCTTTTGTGCATTCAGTTCAATCATTCGGCCTATTTTTATCATTTTGTGTTTCATGCGTAATATGAAGTGTGGTCTAATAGATTAGACATTTGTTTAGTGATTACATGTACATGTACATGTACATGCATGTACGTTGCATGAATTGATTTATTTTGCTTTCTTTTCCCCATCTTTTCCCTATCATGCCCATTTATTAAAGCACTACCGCATTATATCCTCTACTATATAGCGCCATCTCAGGTCAGCTGTAGCAGTATGGTCCCTTACTAGTTCGCTGCTTCCCTAGCTTCGCTGTTGGTTCTCATACCGAGTCCTCTGTCTGCGAAAAGGAAATTACATATTGGGGGCACACTGTTGGCAAGTTGACCAAGAGATGGCGCTGTGCAATAAACAGTATTCTAGCGCAAAAAGTTCATCCGTTCACTAATGCTTTAACATTCATATTTACATTTTCGCAATTGCTCCCATAACAACAACATCTTCACAATCGCCATTACGCTATAGTACACGGATGGGATGACCAACGAGAGACTGGACAATCCTCTCGCCAAAGGCCAGACACTGTTCTATATGAATACCGACAATGGAGAAAGGATCGACTACATTTTCTACCAGTCTTTCGGTCCCTACTCAGCCAAGTGTCTTAAAACTACACTGGCTCTGCAGAAGATTCCGGGCATGGATTTGCATTATTCGGACCACGAGGGCGTTTTGTCAACAATCCATGTAACGCGGCAAAAAGGTGCGGCTTGCTCCATCCATTCTTTCATTGCACAAACTAGATTTTATTTGTTTTTTACATTCATTCAAAATTCTTTATTTCCATTAAAGACAAACAAATATATACATGTCATATAGTACAGACAGTTCAAAATATATAAATCATGGGCCATTTAAACAAACTGTGAAAATGAGTAGCAGGAAAAGGGTGCACCTGTAGAAAGCTTGTTGATTTGAAAGTTTTGCTTTTTATTTGCTTCGATCTTGCTATATAATGCCATTTTGTAAAATGTACCATGCGTTGCTGTGAGCGTCATGAAATATTAGTGGGCATAAAGCATTTCTGTATTTAGAAATCTAAGCGAATCATTTTCATAATGTAATCAAATTTAATGCCCAAATCTTTGTTGAGTGCCTCGTTTCAAATTATGTCGTTCACCTGCTACGTATAATTTCAATAATCAGATTGCGAATTGCATACATTCTGTGTGGTTAGGGAGGACAAGCCATAATGTTTGTCTTAACTAGCAATGATTAATGCAATTAGCTTTCTGACTATTGAAATATAATTACATGTATTTGTAACAGGTGAATGAAATAATGTGTAACAAGGCACTTAACAAAGATTTGTGGGTTAAATTTGATTACATTATGAAAACGGTAAATTTGCCAGCTAGCTATCCAATTTTGATAAATGCAAATCATATAAATCATGTGTCACTTTCAAATGTTAGACAGCAGAAAAAGTTTGCCTTCATTTTTGTTTAAAGCATCCCTGTAAAGCATGTTAAAGCTATGTATAACTTTCCTCTCCCCCCCCCCCCCCCCCCCCCCCACTTTCAAACAATCAAAGCATTTAGATCTTGTGAACTTGAGTGACCTGTGATAATTCTCTATCATTGCCTGAGCACAAGATAATCTTTGTATTTAGATTTATGTTCATTGCGTTAGAACACTAGGGATTTCAAGTTTGCAAATCATTACCGGTAATAAAAGGAAAATATACAAGGGGGCACACATGTTCTCATGTTAATCTATGTTAGTCATGACCATAGCAATTAGTCAGAATAGTAATAATGATGATAATGTAATATATAAGAAGTTGGAAGACCACAGTCTTATTAGATAACCAGAACTCAACTATTTCCCCATATTTTTTTCTTTCCCTGTTCGGCGATCTCCATTCACAGATACCCAAGGACGAGGGGACGCATCGGACGAGAATTCAAACCAGGAGGAGGATGTGTCGCCATGGCAACACCTTCCGGATTACCTGAAGGAAGCCATCGTGCATCTCTCAAGCAACATCGAAAAGGTAAAATCCGATCAGAAGTGGTGTCTCGTGAGGGCACTTGTCTGTTTCTTCCTCCTCCTACTCTCCCTATCCCTCGGGAACGTGAGCCAGGTGCTGGCGTTCGTATGGACGTGCGGGATGACGTTGCTGACGGCTTTCTATCTCGGCTTCGGACTCGTCGCTAAGGAGTGCGAGAAGAAGACGCTGACGGGTATCATGGAGGGAATGAAGGTTCGACTGAGCGTGGTTGAGAATAGAATGACGGTGAATGGAGCAGCAGGGGGGAAACATATATGAAGGATTTTATCTTACTTTGCTTCATTGCTTCTATGGGGGCATTTTTTATATGTGTAGTATGTGTAGTACTCAGGGGCCCGCAATTAACATGAGGAGAAGCAGGAGGAAAACATATATGAACCATTTTATCGTACTTTGTTCCATCACTTCTATGTGGGCATTTTTAATGTGTGTACTCGGGGGTCAGCAATTAACATGAGGAGAAGCAGGAGGAAAACATATATGAACCATTTATCTTACTTTGCTCCATCACTTCTATGGGGGCACTTTTTATGTGTGTAGTATGTGTAGTAGTCAGGAGTCCGCAATTATGAATTCAGGCATTTTCTTGCATTCCTGATAAATTCATCAAAGATCTTCTTTTTTCCCCTGTACTTATTAACCTGTTGAGTACCGTCTTCTTTAATTCTCATAGGCTTAATACAAGAGCCACCAGGTCCCAGGAGTAAATGGGTTAATATTCAAGGTGGGCCATATATGTGTTCTTACATGTAGTCCCATGTACTTACGTTTATGTATGCTTGCCTCTATTCTTTAGCACTTGGGTTTAAAATAGATTACCCGTGATGTTAGTACCGGTGTATTTCGTAAAATACAGAATATGTACATTCATTTCATTTCATTCATTTCATTTATTTTCCACTTCTCATAAAAAACATATAACAATTTACATACAATATCTGATTAAATACAACAAAACAAAACAAGAAAATAACATAACAATATTAAAAGAATTTTTAGCACCTAGAACTTATACTTGAGTATGTGGAGGAGCCAACAAAGGCCATTGGCCTGTCAAGGGCTGGTCTCCAGGAATAAATTAAAAATATATTGGTAGGTAAAGAACATAATTTAGTACATAACAAAAGGGAAACAGGCGGTCTGTGTGATGGAAAAGTATACACAAAGAATATTTGAGCATAAATAATTCAGGTGGTGTAGTAATTATTTTTAAAAAAATCAACATATTTTAACATTTCAAAAGACATTGTTTGTATTTGCCTTTGAAAGAGGCAGGCGAAGGGCTGTTTTTTATGTCATCAGATAATGAATTCCATAGTTGAGGTCCCAAGTGTCGGACCGTCTGTCTGGACGACATTCCCTGTATCCACACCTTCTATGGCTTTCTTTATTATTCAATCATGGCTTCTTTGTTTAATTATCTTAACAGCTAATGATGTTTAGGGATTGAAAGTATGAATAGAGTATATTGTCGAATTTATATAAATCTATTTTTCAGCACATTCATGAATAACCTTGTTATAATGGAAATTGCCTAGTTGTATAAGAAATACTGTTATGTCCCAGTAAAAAATCAAAAGAATATAAAGAGCAGGGACCAGTATTAAAATTCACCTTGTTGTACATGTATCAGAGCACTTTTTAATGGGGTTCCAGTGTATACAGATATATATTTGTCGCAAGTGTGCCTTTATTAATAAATGAATCATGACATACATCCAGACAATCAGAACCCTTTCATTTGTATAAGGCCTAAAAAAAAAAGATGTTGTATTGCCCTTGAGGTGCCAGAACATGGGTCGGTCGGTCAGAATTTTTTTTATTTTTTTAAACTCCCTTTTTGGGCTGATATTTTTAAAAAGCCGACCGTAGATTTCAAGATTTTGGGGTTGGTCGCAAAGGGCAATACAACATCTTTTTTTTTAGGTCTAATCAGTTGTGTACTGTAGAACTTGGGGTCTACTGTCCCGTGATGTGAATTTCTTTTTTTTTCTTTCTTCTTTCTTTTTATTTATTTATGCCGTTATGTATATTTGTTTTATTTTTTAAAAACTTTACTATTAGTTAAACTTTTCAGGCAAATCTGATATAATCTATAAAAACAAAGCAATAAATAAAAAGAAAGAAAGACAAAAATGTACACATTATGTATGTCCTCACATTCCATGACGTGCAAAACCAGAACATTTTGCATACAAAATCATTGCCACAAAGTGATTGAAATACATCACATGTACTGTAAAACAATGAATTTTTGTTTTTCGCAAAAAATTCTTGGCACGAAAACAATTATTGTTACCTATTCTTAGTGCAAACTTTCTCTCTCCTCTGCGCTTCCTCCCTCCCTCTTTCTCCCTCTCTAGGTGACATATCTACAGACTCAGAAAATCCTGTTGTTCCATAAGTCTGTGTTTCTAGCATTCAACATCAGAACCCCTCCCTTGTCTCTTACTTCTCTCTCCTCGAAACTTGCCGACTATCCAACCAAACTTGAAGGACAATTCTTCTCCTTCCTCTAGTGTAGTTTTCTTCCACTCCAACTTGAAGGAAGTGTCTCTCCTCTTTCAAGCACCCAATACATGTATTTTAGGTTGCCCATAGTAATTCCATGGTTAAGGCCATCATCTAGAATACCACATGTCATAATTCAGGCCTTTAAATATAGTCGTGAAAAATCCTCACTATGGTAACAGGTAAACACTATTCTCTAGCTTTCCCGAAAGGATTTGGGACCTGTTTAATAAAACTTGTTATAAATAACAACTTACAATTACTGTTTATGAAACAGGGCCCAGATCTATGATCTTCACTGCTTACACAGACATGTAATTTTGAAGTAACTGACTTACAGGCTCAGAAACATTCACATTTATCAAGATAAAAATCTTTTTTTTTTAAAGAAATGACAAACAAATACTACTCGTCAATTGATTTTAAAGAATGTTTTCTTTATTACAAATACAAATAAACAGTTCTACTGAAACATATATATCAAATGACAACAAAAATGCTTTTCTAAATACATCATTTCAAAAATCTTTGAAACGCTTAGTCTCATAATGGAGTGTCGCTTTTAGCAACAGGGAATACTTTGCCACAGGCTGTTCTGACATATCAGTGAGTCATCTCCCCACCTCCCCCCCCCCCCCCCCCCCAGGCCACCCCTGGCAAAATGTTTGTAGTTGAGAAGCTAAATGGATGTTCACAATAATACACAGGATCAACATCCCAAATATCAGAAAAAGGTCCAAACTTTGAAAATTGCTTGAAAGGCTATTTTGTGTGAGCAAACCTTGTAATAAATTTGCAAGAATTCTGAAAAGATTGAAGTATTTATAGCTCAAATTCCATCAGAGTTAGCAAGAGTTGCAAGACACAAAACAAAAAATAAACCAGGGGTATTTATTCAAACCAATTTGGTTCAACACCATTGTAACCCCAAAAATAATTTCCATCAGCTGTAGCAGTATGAGGAAGAGAAATTCTATGTGCACTTTCTTTAGGATTGCCCAGATTGATTTTTTTTCTCAAAAACATGGAGCTACAGATACTGCCAAAAAATTGTAGCCTGCCCGCAAAAAGGATCAATGGTAGTGATGGCCTTCTTGTTTGTTTTACCTGACTGATAAGAAAGCATGTGTATGCTTGTAAATAAGCAATCAGGGGACCGACAGCTTTAAGTCCTCTCAGAGGGACTTGGTAATGAGGACTGATGCCTTACCAAAGGGAACAAGCACACCGTCTTGGTTTTGAAACTGGGACCTCTCGGTTACAAGACCACTGCTCTACCACTGAGCTATCGCGCCTCCTAATAAATAATACATTAAGATCACGGGTCATCACTTCTTGCGGGCAAATTATTTAATTCTTTGAAATGTATAGGGCAGTAACTCATCAAATACTTTGGACCTGTCCCGTTAAGTCTTGGATAGGAATAATCAATTTCTGTCGAGGATATCCTGTGCTCGATCTTCTAACATGACGTGTGTGTTCTTGATGTATTCGCACCATTCTCCTAACCGTGTCTGCATTGTGGCAATCTGGTGACAAAAAATAAAAAATCCAAATCAAAATACAAGTACCGGTAGATAGAACTTTAAGGCCAAAAAAAATGCTTTCATATTTTGTTCTCTAAAAAACGGTAACAAAAAAAGCCGACCGTAGATTTCAATATTTTTGTGGTCGGTCGCAAAGGGCAATACAACAAAGGCCTAATGATGACAATAAGTTGATGACTCACATAATACATGATTTTATTGAGAGGATTTCTGCTTTATGATTTTATATACAGATGTTTTACGTTTATTTTTGTTTTCATACACTGACGGCAACACTGTAATTGGATGGTTGTGATGTTTGAATTTAATTAAACAAATTTACAAATTCAGTGAAGTAGTTTAAGGCTTGTTATTCTGTTTAGAATGTAAGGAAAAAAGTTCAATGAAATTATTTTAACATCATTATCACCACAAGCATCATCATCATCATCACCACCACTACCATTTAAGATCATTTCCAAGTTTCATCATCATCATCCCTACCGCCCCAACCACCCCCTATCACCACCACCACCACCACCTTCATCATCACTACCACCATCACGACACAACAATCATCACTATCACCACTTTAACATACCAGCAGCATCATCATCATCACCACAATCTCAATCATTGTTTAACATCACCATTATCACATCATTATCGTCATCATAATCATATCGACCATCATTCTTCTTTTCTCACCTGTTTTGCATCCAGTACTCTTGGTTTTACCCATGTCATATGCACCTTGCTTTCTACTTGGTAGATAGAACCTTTCACTAGACCCAATGACCACCACCACCACAAGCACTATCATCATCACCACCACAACCATTTAACATCATCACCACCACAAGCATCATCATCATCACCACCACCACCACCAGGCGCGCCGGAAGCAGTTTGGGATTGGGGGGGCAAACATTCCAGGGGGCTCATCTTCCAGGGGCAGTGACGTAACGAGCAAAAACGTTTGGAAGAGGGGGGGGGGGGGGGGGGGGGCAGAAGAAACATCTGCATCACTACCACTCTTACACGTTACATGCAGGCCCCGCGGCACATTTGTTAAAGTGGATTATTAACGATCAGGTAGATCGTAAATTGGCGTGGGGTCCAGGGCTGAGCCCCGGTAGGGGGTCAAGGGGCTGAACCCCCAGAAGCTCAGGGGTTTTAGGCATTAAAATTATGGTCAGATATGTAAATTGAGATACCTTATTTGTGACACTGGCAGGCCACTAATTGGAGGAGAGTCCAGGAAGCAGAGCCCCCGGAAGCTCGGGTTTTTTAGTTATTTAATAACGGACAGATGAGCATATAGGAGACCGCCTTAGGACCCTTGGTGGGGTCCAGGGGGCAGAGCCCCCGGGAGCTCAGGGTTTTTAGGAATTTAATAACGGTCAGATGAGCATACAGGGGACCGCCTTAGGGCCCTTAGTAGGGTCCGCGGGCGGAGCCCCCGTAAGCTCTGGGGTATGAGGCATTTAATTACGATCAGATGAGCATACAGGGGACCGCCTTAGGGCACTTAGTAGGGTCCGGGGGCGGAGCCCCCGTAAGCTCTGGGGAATGAGGCATTTAATTACGGTCAGATGAGCATCCAGGGCCCAGCCTTAGGGTCCTTGGTGGGGTCCAGGGGGAAGAGCCCCCGAAAGCTCGGGGGTTTTAGATATGTAATAACGGTCAGATGAGTATCTTGGCCCCTGCCTTAAGACCCTTGGTGGGGTCCAGGGGGCAGAGCCCCCGGAAGCTCAGGGTTTTTAGGAATTTAATAACGGTCAGATGAGCATACAGGGGACCGCCTTAGGGCCCTTAGTAGGGTCCGGGGGGCGGAGCCCCCCGGTAAGCTCTGGGGTATGAGGCATTTAATTACGGTCAGAAGAGCATACAGGGGACCGCCTTAGGGCACTTAGTAGGGTCCGGGGGCGGAGCCCCCGTAAGCTCTGGGGAATGAGGCATTTAATTAGGGTCAGATGAGCATCCAGGGCCCCGCCTTAGGGCCCTTGGTGGGGTCCAGGGGGCAAGGCCCCCGAAAGCTCGGGGTTTTTAGGTATGTAATAACGGTCAGATGAGTATCCAGGGCCCTGCCTTAGGAACCTTGGTGGGGTCCAGGGGTTTTAGGAATTTAATAACGGTCAGATGGGCATACAGGGGACCGCCTTAGGCCCTTGGTGGGTCACCTATTTTTTCTCTCTCTCTTTTTTTCTTTTTCTCTGTAACAAACTTTTCAAAAAATGAGGGGGACCTCGGGCCTCCGAGCCCGGCCGTTCTGCAGACCATGACACAATGGCTTGTAAATAAGCATATTTTTCGGCCGACTGTAAATTTGGGAATTTCTAATTTTCCAACAAACGCATAAAAAGGTATGATAAAAAAAAAAATGAGAAAAATACCGGAAAATCATGTCATTTCAGCAACATTTGTAAATCACTTGTATCAAATAAAAAATACCCCCCCCCCCCCATCAGTACGCCAGTGTTCAGGGGCTCATGAAATTCTTACTCCTATAACAAATAACAGACACACTTTCCCACTCTCTCACAATTTGTCCACGATATGCGCGTATCGCTATTATAAAAACCTCCAATGATAAATATAGGTAGCATGCGCAATGTTTAGGAAATTTAATTCCTGTTAACTTTCCTTTTCTTTGTTTGGAAATTTATATGTCATTTAACTCAGGTTGTTATTATTGTTATGTTCTTTTGGGTTAAAATACAAACCATCTTTACTCCTTTACTGCTTTTTTTGTTTTGTTTTGAGGGGGGGGGCGTTTTGGGGGGGCAAAAATGCGTTTTGCCCCCCCACTTTTTTGACTGGGGGGGCAACTGCCCCCCCTGCCCCCCCACTTCCGGCGCCTATGACCACCACCATTTAACATCATCATCATCACAAGCATCATCATCATCACCAACACCACCACCATTTAACATCATCACCACCACCACCATTTAACATCATCACCACCACAAGCATCAGCATCATCACCACCACCACCATTTAACATCATCATCATCACAAGCATCATCATCATCACCAACACCACCACCATTTAACATCATCACCACCACCACCATTTAACATCATCACCACCACAAGCATCAGCATCATCACCACCACCACCATTTAACATCATCATCATCACAAGCATCATCATCATCACCAACACCACCACCATTTAACATCATCACCACCACCACCATTTAACATCATCACCACCACAAGCATCAGCATCATCACCACCACCACCATTTAACATCATCATCATCACAAGCATCATCATCATCACCACCACCACCATTTAACATCATCATCATCACAAGCATCATCATCATCACTACCACCACCATTTAACATCATCATCATCACAAGCATCATCATCATCACCACAACCACCATTTAACATCATCATCATCACAAGCATCAGCATCATCACCACCACCACCATTTAACATCATCATCATCACAAGCATCATCATCATCACTACCACCACCATTTAACATCATCATCATCACAAGCATCAGCATCATCACCACCACCACCATTTAACATCATCATCATCACAAGCAGCATCATCATCACCACCACCACCATTTAACATCATCACCACCACAAGCATCAGCATCATCACCACCACCACCATTTAACATCATCATCATCACAAGCATCATCATCATCACCACCACCACCATTTAACATCATCATCATCACAAGCATCATCATCATCACCACCACCACCATTTAACATCATCATCATCACCACCACCATTTAGCATCATCATCATCACAAGTATCATCATCAATACCAACACCACCACAAATATCATCATCATCACCACCACAAGTATCATCATCAATACCAACACCACCACAAATATCATCATCATCACCACCACAAGTATCATCATCAATACCAACACCACCATTTAGCATCATCATCATCACCACCGTCACCATTTAACGTCATCATCATCACCACTACCACCACCATTTAACATCATCATCATCACCACCACCACCATTTAACGTCATCATCATCACCACTACCACCACCATTTAACATCATCATCATCATCACCAACACCACCATTTAGCATCATCATCATCACCAACACCACCACCATTTAACATCATCATCACCACCACCACCACCATTTAACATCATCATCATCACCACTACCACCACCATTTAACATCATCATCACCACCACCACCACCATTTAACGTCATCATCATCACCACTACCATTACCATTTAACATCATCATCACCACCACCACCACCATTTAACGTCATCATCATCACCACTACCACCACCATTTAACATCATCATCATCATCACCAACACCACCACCATTTAACATCATCATCACCACAAGTATCATCATCATCCCCACCACCAACATTTAGCATCATTATCACTACCACCACCATTTAACGTCTTCATCATCACCACTACCACCACCATTTAACATCATCATCATCATCACCAACACCACCACCATTTAACATCATCATCACCACAAGTATCATCATCATCCCCACCACCAACATTTAGCATCATCATCACCACTACCACCACCATTTAACATCAACATCATCATCACCAACACCACCACCATTTAACATCATCATCACCACCACCATTTAGCATCATCATCATCACCAACACCACCACCATTTAACATCATCACCACCACAAGTATCATCATCAATACCAACACCACCACAAATATCATCATCATCACCACCACAAGTATCATCATCAATACCAACACCACCATTTAGCATCATCATCATCACCACCGTCACCATTTAACGTCATCATCATCACCACTACCACCACCATTTAACATCATCATCATCACCACCACCACCATTTAACGTCATCATCATCACCACTACCACCACCATTTAACATCATCATCATCATCACCAACACCACCACCATTTAACATCATCATCACCACAAGTATCATCATCATCCCCACCACCAACATTTAGCATCATTATCACAACCACCACCATTTAACGTCTTCATCATCACCACTACCACCACCATTTAACATCATCATCATCATCACCAACACCACCACCATTTAACATCATCATCACCACAAGTATCATCATCATCCCCACCACCAACATTTAGCATCATTATCACTACCACCACCATTTAACGTCTTCATCATCACCACTACCACCACCATTTAACATTTAGCATCATCATCACCACTACCACCACCATTTAACATCAACATCATCATCACCAACACCACCACCATTTAACATCATCATCACCACCACCATTTAGCATCATCATCATCACCAACACCACCACCATTTAACATCATCACCACCACAAGTATCATCATCAATACCAACACCACCATTTAGCATCATCATCATCATCACCACCACCATTTAACATCATCATCATCACCAACACCACCACCATTTAACATCATCACCACCCCAAGCATCATTATCATCACCACCATCACCATTTAACATCATCATCATCACCAACACCACCACCATTTAACATCATCACCACCCCAAGCATCATTATCATCACCACCATCACCATTTAACATCATCATCATCACCAACACCACCACCATTTAACATCATCACCACCACAAGTATCATCATCAATACCAACACCACCACAAATATCATCATCATCACCACCACAAGTATCATCATCAATACCAACACCACCATTTAGCATCATCATCATCACCACCACCATTTTCATTGTCATCATCACTACCGCCCCAACCACCACCACAATCATCACTATCACCTCTTTAACATACCAGCAGCATCATCGTCATCACCGTCGCCATTATCACCACAATCACAATCATTGTGTAATATCAACATTATCACAATTGTCGTCATCATCATCATTCTTCTTTTCTCACCTGTTTTGCATCCAGGACTCTTGGTTGTACCCATGTCATATGCACCTTGCTTTCTACTTGGTCGATAGAACCTTTCACTAGACCCAATGATAATGCCTTCATCACTAGGATTTCAACCTGGAGCGGAAAATACAAAAATAAAATAATATCTTCCTTTTTCAAAGGCAGTCCACATCAAAATAGCCCACTTTATATACTCAGTATTCCTAAATTTCCTGCTGTATACAGAGAAGCTGAAATACGATGCAAAACATAATACAGTCAAACTTGGTTTAGCGACCACCTGTCTACAAAGACCCCATTTTTGTTGTTTCCCTCAAAAATGGTTTCTCATTGAAACATGTGCTAAAGGAACCTGTACATAAAGACCACTTCTCTTGTCTCCCTCGGGCGATCTTAAAGCCCCACTGCACTACTTATAGCTACTTGCTCCCTCTATATAGAAAACTTCCCCAATTGGTGCCTGTTGGTCCCCCATGATCCTCTATTTCTTATGTTATTTGAGAGCTGAGTTGATGAGATAGCCACCTGTCAGTGACCTCGCTGTGTGATTTAATCCCTCTTAGCCACACTAGTGTTGATAAGCTTTAATAGACAGGTTTAACTGTAATAATAATGATAATAATAAAAGTAACATTCATATAGCGCTTATCCTAATGTTTCTAAGCTCTGTACTATTATTACCCCAGCATTAGCCGAGCTACCCTAATAAGGCACTCTGGCATTCAAGGGATTTTATTTCTATCTGGTACCCACTAACTTCACCTGGGTGGAGAGTGGCACATGTAGATTAATATCTTGCCAATCTTGCGAATCATGTGATCCGCATTGACAGTTTAAATAAAAAATAGTAAAGCAGGGGTTACTAACCTCATTCAATGGTAGCTTGGCAGCTTGTGCTATCTCAGCGAATGTAAGACTACGATTGTTGGCTGGCCGCGTGAACGTCATCTCCATCAGACATAGAAGAGAGATCTTCTGCCTCAAAGGAAGCTCACTGGCTACAAGATCAGGCTGCAAACAGATCATCAGAATTAGATTATTACACATTGGTTCTCTTAATACCTTTCTAAGTGGTTAATGCTAAGTGGTGGTGATTATTTTACCTGACTGCTAAGAAAGCATAAATGTTTGTTACTAACAAGCACTTATGCTTACGGTACTTGTTAGTAGGCAACCAGAGGACCGACCAGTGACCAGTGACACAAAGCATAACTCCATTTTGATAAAATTGGTTTATGTGTCACTGAGCACTTGGGCCTTAAGAAGTTAAGTCTATGTTTCTTTGTGTTGCCTGGAAAGCCCACATTTTTCTGAACATGTTGATATCAAATACTCAGTTTGGCAAAATATGGAGTTGCATCTTTGTGTCACTGAACCCTCGATATGAAGTGTTTTGTCGCAAAACGCAATGTCTCCATTTCAGGTGGTCTGAGAAATACATTTACTGTGAGTTTGTGCAAGAACATGACGTTTCGGGCTCCTTCTTTCTTTGCAGGAGGTGGGGGTAAAATCTTGCATACATACCTGCTGTTTCCACACCTGTGCCATGGACTCGAATTGATCTAGATTGCCACGGTTGAATGCAAAGAGAAGGTCAACCAACCAGGTTTTATCGGTGGTTCGTAGGGACTCCAGCACAGGATGGGCCAACTGTAGGAAGAAAGAGAGAAAAGGGGGAGAGAGAAAAGGGGGAGAGAGAGAGAGGGAGAGAGAGAGGGGGAGAGAGAGAGGGAGAGAGGGGGAGAGAGAGAGGGAGAGAGAGAGGGGAGGGGGGAGAGAGAGGGGGAGGAGAGAGGGAGAGAGAGAAGGGGGAGAGAGAGACAGAAAGAGATAGAGGGGGGGGGGGGAGAGAGAGGGGAAGAGAGAGAGGGGCGAGAGAGAGAGAGGGGGAGAGAGACAGAGGGGGGGGGGGGGACAGAGAGAGAGAGAGAGAGAGAGGGGGGGGAGGGGGGGGGGGAGATAGGGGAGCGAGAGAGACGGACAGAGAGATGAGAGGAAAAGAGACAGGAAGAGATAGGGAGAGATATACAGTAATTTTGGGCAGGCCTGTGTACAAACTTTCTCTTTGGCTGTGGCGATATATAACTCTCCTAACATCAACATTTTTTTGATGAACTTGGCCTTCAAAACTTCTGATTTTCTTGACTGAAATGTATCATCAGAAATATTTGGGCAATTACACCTGCTAAATGGGCTTTAACAGCCTGATTAAAATGAAGTTCCCTCATTGCTTATACAGAATTTTTTTTTTTAAAGGAAAAAAAAAAGCATTTTAATTTCAAAGTGGATTTGATGCATCAAATACTTTGCTCTCCAGATAAGATACAATTATACTGATTTGAGATCCTGTATGTGTGTCAGATTTATATTTTTTACAGCAAGGTCAGAAATACACTGACTCTTTGTATTCAACTTCTCAAAAAATATCCTTAACAAGGCAATTTGTATTCTAAATATCATGGAACTTCACTACCAGTCAATTAACCAATGAGGATCAAGATTTATGCCATCATTCTTGAACAGCTAGATCCTAATTGGTGGATTGTTACTTCACTCAATAACAAATGATTTGAGGCAGTGCTCTCTTGAGCTTACCAGTTCACCCAAATTACCCAATCAGGTTCAAGATATATGCCATCATTCCTGAACAGCTAGATCCTGATTGGTGGATTGGTATTTGCATTAAATCACAAATGACTTGAGGCAGTGCTCTCTTGAGCTTACCAGTTCACCAAAATTACCCAATCTGGATAAAGATTTATGCCATCATTCTTGAACAGCTAGATCCTGATTGGTGGATTGTTACTTGCGTTATATCACATATGATTTGAGGCATCTTAACAGTTCACCCAAATTACCCAATCACGATCAAGATTTATGCCATAATTCCTGAACAGCTAAATCCTGATTGGTGGATCAGTACTTGCACTCAATAACAAATGATTTAAGATAGTGCTCTCTTGAGCTTACCAGATCACTAAAATTACCCAATCAGGATCAAGATTTAAGCCATTAATCTTGAACAGCAAGATTCTGATTGGAGGACTGTTACTTGCACTCAATAACATGATTGATATAGTTTAAACATATTTGTGGCTTACACCCAGTAAATAAGATCGATTGATCGATCTGTAATTTAAAAACAAGTCAGAAAAAATCTTGGAACCAGCGGGATTTGAACCTGCCATCTACTGCTTGCCGAGCAGTAGTAATAATAATAAAGATGATGATGATGTTGTTGATGGTGATAATAATAAAGATGAATATGATTGATATAGTGTTCTCTTGTTGCTTACCAGTTCACCAAAGTTATAGACTCCATCTCCAAGAAGAGCTGCTAGCCCAAGATTGAATGCACGTTCTCTCCTCTCCTCCTCTGACAAGATTAATCGGGGAATTAAAAAATAAGGAACTATTAACCAGGGCAATACAGAGTTTTCTAAATCATTGCTTTAATTGTATCAGCTTTTCCTCAACAATATCCCCATCACCATCATCATCTGCATTTTAATTATTTTTAACACTATTAAAGGCATCGTTTAACAATGTTAAATCTGAGATGCACGGCCCTACGTGTTATCAGTGTCTGTGAATATGGTGTGATATTGAAGCCTTAAAAAATCGTGCTTCAAAATGACCAAGACGTGCCTCAAAAAAGTACACATCTTTGAGTGACCGGTTTTACCATACTCATTTTCCCCAATAGACTGCAGTGTTATGAAAACCCTTAGGCAAACGCAAAATTTGGTTTCGATTTCCAATCATAAATATCTTGATAATCAGACAGGCGATCGGCTTGTAAAAGTCATGGGGTTCCTGACTGACCTAAAGGTTTTTTTTAATTATCATTGCAGCACGAGCTAAATCCAGGATTTTGTTTCAGAATCTGAGACAAAATTACCCAATCCCTTTAATGTCTAAGCATCCTTGATATCTCAACGACATCACCATCACCATCACCATCATCATTTTCATTATTTTTGTCACTTTTAACATTGTCATCATCATAACCAGGAGTATTAAACTTACCTGATATATCCTTAATGTCTAAGCATCCCAGATACCTCAAGGCATCGCGATAGTAGAGGGCATGGTTACCGGTCACCTTGTAATAGTTACTGGACAGGTCATAGAATCTGGCGTGGACAGTGGTCACTCCATCGTAGTTGTCCAAGATCTTCTGGACTTCTTCAACCTTGACCTATGGATATCAAAAGGAAAGATTAAAGACAAAGTTTAGTTCCGGTCATGCGATTGCATCGTGAAAGAAACGGTGTGGTATCGATCAGAAAAGAATGATCATCTAGCATAAGTATGGGTTTGTACTGCAAGGTTCTGAAGTCATCAAAATGATAAGAACGTTGGCGAAGTCTTGGTAAAGTAACAAGCACTGTAAACAGAAAGATGTATATGGGACTACACAACCATGTGGCATAAAAATCGGGCCTCACTTTTAAAGCTGTTACTTGTCATATTTAGAATATGAAGGCATTTGAAGAGCCATGCTTTCCAGGGAACATTTTTTCTCATGTTCTTCCACAGTTGCATAATAACAATGATAACGCTCATAAATTATTTTCACCTCTCCCCAGAACTCAAGTTTCTCTTTAAAATGTTTATAGGAGATCTAAAAAGATTGGGCTTTTCAAACAGAGGTGAGGTGAGGGGTGCTCTTGTAGTTTGTACTGGAGGGTGTTTCACAAAACTTGTCATCAGTGGCAAATGACAGTTTGTGTTATAAGCTATTGAAATCCTTGCTTCTGATTGGTTATCAGCAGATTTGTCACTGATTTTTGTCATTTGTCATTGAGAAAAGGCTTTGTGAAAAAACAGGCGTTGACAGTAGCCACTCAATCAGTGATCAACGATCTTCTATGAATATCATTAGAACACAATCAAAGAGTGTTTTCAAAGTTGACTTAATCCAATGTTCGACACTAACAGGCCCAGGGGCTGGGGCACATGGGTGCCCAAAATCTAAGTCCAGACCCCCAACATTTGGTTATTTTTACATAGGACTAATGCATATACCTTGTAAAAAGTTTAATCAAAGCCCCTTCCAAAAAAAAAAAATGTGGAACCTTGCTTAACCGAGCAAGCTACAAGTACAGTAGGCCTTTCCTCATCAGACCTAAGTTGCAAATTAACCCACTATTTTCAGACTCAGGATATTTTCCCGAAGCTTAAAATTGCGTCTTCACCAGACCAATATGCTCATCACAAACTAGCGCAAATTATTTTTGACACAAGACCAAGATTTCTTGGGATATTTTCTCAACCAAACAGCCTGCTGATTGCAACTGCGGGCTGATGATGAAAACACAAATTAGCTGGTTAAAATAGCGGGTTATTATGCAACTTTGGTCTGATGAGGACAAGCCTAGTGTAGTTGCATGGTACTGTACCTTAGTTCCTTCGAGGTCGTTGACCTTGAGCTTCATCATGCCACCTACTGTCAGGCATAGTATCCCAGACTGGTCGGTAGCCTTGACCTTTTCATAGATCTTCTCTATAAAGGTCAATGCTTCAGTGTAATCTGAGGGGAAGATAAAAAACAGTATGATGAAAATGTACTACATTCATTGCAGACCTGCCAACCTCCGGAATTCAAAAACTGTATTCTTTAATCCCAAAAGTTATATTTTACTGACAAAAGTTGTATTCTTCAAAATAAACATGGACTGTTAGGGGATCAATGCCTCTTACAGTTCCTACATACAGGAAGAATTTTTGTATGGATCATTGGTTGAATATGCATGATTTCGTCATGACTGTTGTGTTCGATGAACCATTGAACATCCCCAAATTGTTGATGTGAGTGACCTGCTTGACACGACAGAATGGGCATTTGTTGTTGTTGAAAATCGTATTTTGTCGAGAAAAATCGTAGTCGTATTTGCTTATAAAAATCGTACAAAATACCGACTAAATCATACTGGTTGGCAGGTCTGTCATTGTGTCGGTGGCATCTTGATGTAAAAATGAAAGAGGTTACGGTAAGATATTTATACAATTATACATTTATAAAAAGGTTAGTAATAAAAAATAAAAAATCCAATGACGACAATGGTTTCACATTTAAAGACTATCCATTCTTAAATGTGTAAAAGTGTGATCACATACAAATTAATTAAAACCCTATTAAAGGGATCGTTTAACAATGTTAAATCTGAGATACACGACCCTACGTGTTATCAGTGTCTGTGATATTGTGAAATATTGAAGCCCTAAAAAAATTGCGCTTAAAAATGATCAAGAAGTGCCTCAAAAAAGTAAAAATCTTTGAGTGACCGGTTTGACCATACTCGTTTTCCCCAATAGACTGTAGTGTTATGAAAACCGTCAGGCGAACGGTTTTCAAAATTTGTAATTCCAATCATAAATATCTTGATTATCAGACAGGCGATCGGCTTGTAAAAGTCATGGGGTTCCTGACTGACCTAAAGGTTTATAATTATCATTGCATCATGAGCTAAATCCAGAATTTTGTTTCAGAATCTGAGACAAAGTTACCGGATCCCTTTAAATTTTTTTTAATTTATCATACCTGGTACTTGTTTGACTATAATAGTTGCAAGCTCGGCTAACGACAGAGGGTTGATTCTGTGCTCAAAGTCTGACAGGAAGTTTTCATACAGCTATCAAGAGGAGAAAAGGACATATGCCACATTATAAAATATATAAATGAAAGTAGAGCTGGCATATTAAAAAGCAAGGCTTGTGACTGCTGACGTATATATGCAACCCACAATCAGTTATGAAGCCCCACAATCAGTTCATGAACTCGATGTTATATGTTTGAATCCAAAATCATGCAAATAGAATAATAATAATAATAGGCATTTCTATAGCGCCGTCTATCTAGAAATTCTATTTCGAGGCACATTTGTATTATATAAATGAAAGTAGAGCTGGCATATTAAAAAGCAAGGCTTGTGACTGCTGACGTATATATGCAACTCACAATCAGTTATGAAGCCCCACAATCAGTTCATGAACTCGATGTTATATGTTTGAATCCAAAATCATGCAAATAGAATAATAATAATAATAATAATAGGCATTTCTATAGCTCGGTCTATCTAGAAATTCTATTCAGAGGCACATTTATGATTACCCGGCTTTAGCCTAGCTGCCATTACAGCACTCCAGCATTTCAAGGAATTAATTCCTGTCAGGTACCCATTTACATCACCTGGGTTGAGTGTGGCAAATGTAGATCAATGTCTTGCCAAAGGACATGTGATTGCCTTGTGATCGACAGTCCGGCGACGTATCCACTCGCCCACGACACCTCTATGTTATATTTTTGATTAAAACTAGGAACTTTTGTGAGCATGAATTCTATGATTCTGTTTGTGCTTGTTTAGCATTTATTGAAAATTTTATGGAGGGAAACCATTCAGAAACAGACACTTCGAAGATGCTAAAAAGGACCGTACAATATGAAACTAGTGACTGGTGAGTTGTTCTTTATAGGAGAATTGTTATTGACCTGCCAAGAGTCAAATAACTGGGGAGTGTTTCACAAAGATTGAGATTGACTTTAAGTTTGATTTTACTATGGCAGGCCGTTGTTTCATTGTTGAACAAAAAAGTCTTAAATATAACTTAAATATTACCATGTAAGTAAGTTTTTTTCTTTAATAATGAACAATCAAAAAATGTAAGTTCTGTATATTTGTGACGTCCCTAGAGAGACCAATTGTGAGAGCAACTAGTGGCATGAACAGCCTGCCATAGTTAAGTCCAACTTAAGTCGATCTTAGTCTTTGTGAAACACCCCCCAGAAATCCACAGTCCATGTTTGAGATGTTGATTGTTTGACTTACCTTTAGTAGTCCATCTCCCTGAGCAAACTGTTCATGGTTCACAAAGTCTAAGAGTTTGACCGTCAGCTGATGCCATAACCTGAAATTGGAATAAGAAGGAAAAAGTGTCTGAATCTGAACCTAACTATTTCTCAGATTTCATGCAAGAAAAGAATCAACGGCTGAGACTCCCTACTTAGCTGATCCGAAAAATGGGGGGGAACTGTATTTCCAAAGTACAATAACTTGTGCTACGAAAAAACAAGCTCATGGATCGAATCCTTATTACTGGGACTATAATCGCTTCGGGCCATCATTTTTAATAAGTGGCAAATTTCGGAGCTAGGATGCAAACAACATTTAACTCGCTGTTTTGACCAAGATATTTTTAGAATCCTGAGATAGTCTAACATCCTTTTGGAAATATGGAGATTAATCTGCTCTTTCATATGACACCTCATTTATTGAGTATCACCTTCAGGATCACAACAAATGTTTGAATCTTGATTTGTTCATAAAAACTTTGACCAATTTTGCATGATCGCGCAATGCACATAGAGTAAAGGAGCCGGTAAACGACCAGCTCCAGTTTTCGGCCGATCCATTGGATCCATGGTAAAATCCCTTTAAAATACATCGCATAATAGCATATCACATATCCCACACATACCATACCATGCCAGAGTCACTGAAGTACCACATTTGCAATGGAAAATATATCCTAAAATATCACATTTAAGCGATGTAATCGGCGGTCCCGCTACCCAAATCTGAAAAATCAAGTTTCTTACGCGTGTATGTAAGAAATATGGGTACCACAAAATGAGCTTTATTTCAAGTATTTTTCAGATTTAGACTAGAGCCTGATTTTGTGTTAGTCGCAAGCTCAAAAGTATCTCATCGCATGTATTAAATCAATGCAGCCGGACCCCGCCACGCACACACGATATGTCTGTCTAATTCAGATTCCAACTTCCGATCACCGCTGTGCCTGTCTTCGGCCAGGCGAATACCCGGGAGCTCCGGCGTGGGATACCTGCTCCGCCCGCTTGTGCTATACATCAGCGCGGAAACGCACGGCGCGCGCGAGCGCTTCCTATTGACTTTGTACATGCGGCCGAAAACTGGATCGCTATGCCGATAACTGGCTCCAAAACAGTGAAAATTGAAATGAATATTGTCATGGCAATTCATGATTTTTTTCTGCGATTCTTTTTTTGTTTAAATAATAATAATATTTGCTTCATGATTTGAACAAGAAATGATAATAAATAGGAAGTAAAGAGTCCAAAAAATAGGATTTTGTCTTAAGTGGCCGAAAACCGGCTCCTTTTACTCTCTACCATAAAAAATAAGGTAATTTCATAATTTGCAAGGCAATATCATACAATCAGTCAGTAGAGTAAAGTACCCGGTAATCGGTCAGATCCGGTTTTCGGCCAATTGGTTGGATACATGGTAAAATCACTTTAAAATACATCGCATAATAGCATAACACATATCCCACACATACCATACCATGCCAGTGTCACTGAAGAACCACATTTGCAATGAAAAATATATCCTAAAATATCACATTTTAGCGATGTAATCGGCGGTCCCGCTACCCAAATCTGAAAAATCGAGTTTCTTACGCGTGTATGTAAGAAATATGGGTACCATAAAATGAGCTTTATTTCAAGTATTTTTCAGATATAGAGCCCGATTTTGTGCTGGTCGCAAGCTCAAAAGTATCTCATCGCATGTATTAAATCAATGCAGCCGCACACCGCGACGCACACACGATATGTCCGTCTAATTCAGATTCCAACTTCCGATCACTGCTGTGCCTGTATTCGGCCAAGCGAGCACCCGGGAGCTCCGGCGTGGGATAGCTGCTCCGCCCGCTTGTGCTATACATCAGCGCAGAAACGCACGGCGCGCGCGAGCGCTTCCTATTGACTTTGTACATGCGGCCGTAAACTGAAACGCTCGGCCGATAACCGGCTCCAAAACAGTGAAAATTGAAATGAATATTGTCATGGCAATTCGTGATTTTTTTTTGGGATTCTTTTTTTGTTTAAATAATAATAATATTTGCTTCATGATTTGAACAAGAAATGATAATAAATAGGAAGTAGACCTTCTAAAGTCGAGTCCAATAAATAGGATTTTGTCTTAAGTGGCCGAAAACCGGGTACTTTACTGGTCTACTGCTTCTTACCTACAATTTTGAGGATATCTGCTCTCAAAATGAAGATTTCCAGACCCTTATTGGTAGGTTATTAATTTTTCAGAACGGACGCAATCGCAAATGACCGCAATATTTGCTGATCTTTTGTCAATATTTTAATAATTTCACACCCGATTCCATAGAAAATTCAGTCTGTGGGTAATGTTATGTTCCTCTTTCCATTGGTGATTCCAGATTTTCGAAATCTTACCAATTTTTTGAGATACCGAACTATGGTCGAACCGCCATAGTAGTAGGGGTGACCGTAAACTCCTCCCAAAATTTCCGGATTGATACTGCACTGAACTCTCCACTCATTCAGCTGACTCATGACCACACAACACTTTTTTCAGACACATAACCCTTTCAATCTTCAACAAATCCACTCATCTCGAAATTACTCACTTTTTATTGTAAAATTCTTCGATTTCATTCCATGTTTCGGCATCATCTGCGCTGGCTTGTCTTTTCTGTTCTGCTAGATAGCCCGAAACATCCCTCATTTTGATATATTTTGTTGGGGCTAGCAGTAGATCTACAATAATTTGGCTGATGTCTACCTGCGCTGGAATATAACGTGCATAATGCATGCACAAAGCAAAGTAATGATCACACAAAAGGTCATCAGCGAAATCTATACACAAAAATATTCCCGTTGAGGGCGTCTTCTTCTTCTGGTTGAAATTAAGCATTTATTATCCATTCGGATTTGTTTTTCACTGGTAGAAGTTTACAAATCAGTTTACAAAAAGAAATAATAATAGTTATAGTTGTGATAAAATACACTCATAACAGCATTAGTTGAGTAAGGTACATGGAATAGTTTGTCTACGATGAGGATTACAATAATAACAATAATGATAATATTGATGATAATAATAATGGTAATAATAATAATGATAATGATACTAACAATAACCATAATAATAATAGTAATGCCTCCCTCTTCACTTTAAACCGAGAGCGTACAGTGACCCCCCCCCCCACCCCCATAATAGCTGACTGGTACGTTGCCAGGGGGCGATGGGGGGGGGGGGGGGGGGGTCGCATCCCCCCCAAAAAAAAAACGTCAGAGAGGGAAAACTGAATTCAGACAAGGATTAAGAATCGAGAACGGTACAACAAATCGTCTTCCTTCTCTTATAATTTAATGAAACGTCAAAACTTAAACCCCTCACTCCTCCCTGCACCCCCTATAGGGAGCGTGCCTCAATACCCCCCCCCCCCCCCCCCCCAAAAAAAAAAAAAAAAAAAAATATATATATATATAAATAAAAAAAAATAAAAAAAAATAATCATAGCTACGCGCTTGATATCACTTTCTTCAGATTTTTATTTTCGGCTTCGTGCTACCTGCCAACGCAGTACCTAGTTCCTATCTAGTTAGTCAATCGTTGTGCGTAATGTTCAGTGTCTGTATTGTGAGACAATGCTGATGGCATACTCCATAGGCTATGTACATAGAGATATATACTTAATAAGTATATATCTCTATGGCTATGTACGTTAGCTACTCTGTTTGGCACAACCATGTTGTTGTTGTTGTCTTAGTTTTAATGGCGTGTGTTATTCAATTATGAATATTTACGCCGAATTCAAGTTTTTTAATAAAATAAAACCAGAGATTGACAGTGCTAGGCTACGCCCAAGGCTTTAGGATTTGTGGTAAAATGTCAAATTCGAGACTGTACCCGCAGACTTGTCTCCCAAGTCCCTGTTTATAGTTCCTAGCGTTGTATTGTATTAGCACTTAAATAAATCAAAATACAGAGCAACAGCCGGCACTTATCAGTGAAGGGTAATTATACAATTCACTGGAAACCATTTGCGGTCTGTTTGCTGTCAAACCAGGTCTCCCAACCAAAAATGTAAATTTGCATGGTGCTCTTCAACACTTATAAAACGAATTAGAGTACCAATTTGAAGTCTGATGAGTGTTTTGGGAATAGGTACTTAGTCCTTTAAAGCTGAAACTGGTATTTTTAGTAATTGTTAGTCTCAAGGACCATTATTTGTGTTATTGTGTTCTCAGAAGCTTGAAATCCATTATAGGTTTACGACTGTATAGGGTATACCATTGCTTATTGTCCCCCCCCCCCTTATTTTTTATAACCAGTGTTACGATAGATAGATAGGCCTATTTACCACATTCTATAGGCTCATCTCGCTCTCTCTCTCTCTCTCTCTCTCTTTCTCATCACCAAATCACAACAAACCTAGTATACTTTTTTGTAGAATTTGTAGAATTGTATTGACTCTTTGACCCCCTCTCAGGGTATGGGAGTTCAAACAAACATAAACGTATAAATAGCAATGCCTGACTTGTGAATACAATAATATTCTTATGCATTATACATAGAAAGTGAGAAAAAGATACAAACGATAATAGGTCTGTAGTGTATGAGAGTACAAACGTGAACGATGTCAGCCAACTGGTAAACACAATAATTTATATACATACAATGTAGATAGTGACAATAATTGTCAGAACTGTATTCAATTCTCTTCACCATCAAAAGCATTCTAATTTGCATTCCTGAGCTGCCGTAATAACCAAGTGCTAATGGTGGCCATTACTTCTTACAAAACAACTTTGGATATCAACAGAGGGAGAGAGAGAGAGAGAGAGAGAGAGAGAGAGAGAGAGAGAGAGAGGGGGGGGGGGAGAGAGAGGAAGAGAGAGAGAGAGAGAGAGAGAGAGAGAGAAAGGGTGGGGTGTATTTTTTTTCACTTTGGTCCCATAACAATTTATGTCAAATCTTGGATTTTGAAGAAAAACAAAAAAATTACAAATTTAAACCAATTGAAATGAAAGTGTAACGTTCTTCAGCGAGAAAAAGAAAAAAGAAGGAACACACTTTTTTTTAAAGTTCTAAAGATTTGTTGTACAGTTGTTGAAAGAGAGAGAGAGGGAGAGGTGATGATGATGGTCAGTGTAACTATACACCATCTACGTCGGATCGATGCATAGCGACGATGATTCAGTAAAACTGCCTGGGGAGGCGTTGGGGGAAATCTCACGATAATCTGCAAGTACTATTCAAAACAAAAACAACAACATCGTCAAAATCGAAATGAAACAACTTGTAACTACCACAACATAGAAAGAAGAAGAAATATATATATATAGTTCTTAAACAGCGACAGCAGCAGTGGAGATCGGTACCAAAGTTAATAATACTATAATGATAAAATAATGATGATATCAATAATAATGATAAAATAATAATTGTATTAATATTGTTGCTTTTAAACAAAGGTAAAAGCATATTTCAAGTGCGCCGTTTGCAAAGGGGGTCAAGCCATGTTATGCCTCCATTTTGCAAATAGAAAAGTACATAGACCCTAACCTCTTTGTTTTTGGTTGTCATGTGACTTCCTCACTGGTGCGTCCATTGTTAAGGCAATTATCGATTAAACTTGGTCTCGACAAAACCTTGTACTTTTCTTTCTCCAACACAGGGCCTACTATTTATAGTTGATTGAAGGTCAAATTTGAGAGTAAACAATTGCAATTTCAAAGGTAAGAATCAATAATACTGATGATAATGAAACCGTGACTCAGAACGAGAAACAGACCAGCACAAGGAGTGTACCAGAATATGGGTCAGTCTGGCGTGATGAAAGCGTATCCGGACAACTACCCCCTGGACATCCACCCCGGATACTAGGGCCACCCCAAGTCAACTACCCCCGGATAACTGCCCCCTATAGGGAAACCACCCTCTAGGACAACTACCCTGTAGGACTCCCCCCGGACAACTACCCCCCAGACAACTACCCCCTATGGGAACTACCCCCTAGGGTAGTTGTCAGGGGGTAGTTTTCCTAGAGTATGGTTGTCGTAGGGGTAGTTATCCGGGGATAGTTGTCCGGGGGTAGTTGTCCTAGGGGGTAGTATTCCGGGGGGTAGTTGTCATACGGGGTAGTTGTCCTGGGTAGTAATTGTCCGATGGGAAGTTGTCCTAGGGGGTAGTTGTCCTAGGGGGTAGTTGTCTGGGGGTAGTTGTCCGGGTGGTTATCCGGGGGGTGAATGTCCAGGGGGCGATGTCCTAGAACCGGATGAAAGTTTTTTTATTGGAGGGGGAAGGGGATGGGGTGAGATAAGGAAAATAGAATATTCTGTTTAGATTTGACATTTCTGTTTTTCACGTATTACATGTAATTGTAATTACATGTAATTGTACACACCTAAACAAAATTTATCAGCTTTTAGCTGTGATGTATGCGTAATTTTTGATAAACCTTATCAATTGAATTCACTTCAAAACACATTTAAATAATCATGATGAAATGATAAAATTTCACTTTGAACAAATCGATTAATTGCACTCTTCAATCCTATAATAACTTATCACTTTCATTTTAATCTTCAACACACACAACAGTTGGTATCATCATTATTCTTATTATTAGTAGTAGCTATAGTATACATATTTATTTATCATTATCATCATCAATATTATTAAAATAGCTCTTATTCATATAGATTCATGAAGGTCTTCAAATTAGTACAATTAACGTTTTCCTTTCTTGAAGCACACTTTTGAAACAAGTATCAACGACTGCTGTACTTATGTTTACGTCTCCTGCACCCGTTGCCTAGGCAACGAATTCAACCACGGCCACACATGAGAAAGCGTAAGACAAAACAGATCGATTAGACGAAGCGGGGACATCTATTATTCCAAAAGAAAATCGTTCTAACCGCATTTACGGATAAAAGACATCCGTAATACAGTCTTTTGTTTTAATGAACGTACAAATGGTAAAACAAAAGTGTAACGTGCAAAAAGTCGATAGCTCGCGTTGTCTACGTAAGCCTAAACGGACACAATATGGCGACCGTATTGATTTTTGTGTGTACACACTTGCACAGGCGACAATTCCTCCGCAGTCAATATCACACACGAACTTAATCCTGGACGGATCCTAGACCAGACACTAAACCTAAACCTAAACCTAAACCTAACCCTGTACATAACTCTAAAACTCAAATGCAACCCTATCCCGAACATTATCTTCTTTGATATAATAACCCCCCAAGCAAAAGACCGGTTTACTTATAATCAAATGTATAGATGTTTCTTTCCAGGAGACCAGGGGCCCGTTGCACAAAACTTACAATTGATGGTAACTTTGCCACCAATGGTAGCTACCATGGAAACCTTGATTTTGATTGGCTGTTGAGCCCTGTTACCATGGTATTTGCCATTGATGGCGATTGATGGCATCAATGATAAGTTTGTGCAACGGGATCCTAGCGACGAGTTCCTCAATTAACATCTTATTGAATGAATTACAAAACTTGAAATCCAGTCTGCATACATTACTTTTGCTACGTCGGGCAAGCCTCGAGCAAGTTTTCAGGTTGTCAAGAACAACCTCTGATTAAATGGTATGCTTAAAATTGAATAGATTAGTTAACCGGTCTGATTTTCCCGTGAGCAGCTGTGTGAACGTTATCAGAGGCTTTCATTAAATAGAAGGAAATAATCACGATAATCTTATATAATTTATATGTACATGATATATATTATAATTATATATATATATATATATATATATATATATATATCTAAGGAGAATTTTTACGAGTTTTGTGCTGATTTAAAACTGTTAATTAATCGATGGATGCGCGGATATGCCAAGCGTCATATAATATATTGCAATCAGACCAGATTTGTTTGACTTTATAATTATGAGGTAATGACTACCCGAATATTGGTTATGTCATTTTTGTGCCCACCCCCCCCCCCCCCCCCCCCCCCCGCCGCCGCCTCGTATATAGATATAGAAGTTGGAAAGGTTCAACTTTATTGGTAAGAGTTGTACAAAATCATTTCAAAATGTATCATTAATGTTTCCAATTATGAACCAATGGACAAAATAATAAAATATATATACTTTTGTAAAATATATAACTTAGTTAATATCAATATATAGTTGCTT
>JAVYIG010014505.1:0-41148 GCA_035222895.1 Strongylocentrotus droebachiensis | reverse complement strand
TCTATTAGGAAAAACGAGTATGGTAAAACCGGTCTCTCAAAGGTTTGTTTTACTTTTTGAGGCACTTCTTGATCATTTTGAAGCGCGATTTTGTTTAGGGCTTCAATATAACCAGGATATAACACCATATCACAGACACTGATAACACATAGGGTCGTGCATCTCAGATTTAACATTGTTAAACGATCCCTTTTAAAAAAGAGGAAAATTCTCTGGATTATTATACCGTTACAGTTGGAGTTGACCAAATGCAACCCCATTGTGTCAACTACCAACTTGCTTTAAACGACAGACTGCATAATTATCTTTGGTTCTAAAAACCGAGGTTGGGTCCTGGTAAAAAGTGACTCAGATAGTTTGTGACCTTTCGGCTCATTCTTGATTATATCAGTTGTAGACTGACATAACAGAAATGTCACCTGAAAAGGATTGCTCTGCAAATGCCTTTATATTACAAATATGACAGACCCTGAGACATGCCTGAGACCAAAGAGTCGTGCTGCAATATTTGTGTAGTCCCATCATAATCATTTCTGTGTGCAGTTTATGTGCTTTTCATTAAGATTGAGTAGATTTGTTATCAATTCCGAAACCTCACAATAAATTAATACACAACATAACAAACTGGAGTCTGGTGAAAATTATTGTTACCTCTGACATTTTTTACCTCTTAACATTTTTTTACACCCAATCAATTGACCCGATCAAATCGCTTCCACAATCCCGACAGTTACTTTCACAACAAATTTGAATGATAATTAACTCATGAATATTCACCATACAACTGTTCTCTTCCAGCTCTTCCAAGCATCTATACCAAAGATTTCACTTTATTCTAATCTTAGAACAAAATCCAGGCTACTATAAAATAATAGTACTTCTTGATCACTATTATGATACAAGTTTTAACTCTTCAATAAAGTTTAAATGCCTTTTACCGTCCCTCGATTCGGTATATCTCAAGAAAATATTTGTTACTAACCACATTTTATCTTGTTTAATCCTTTAATATATACTACTTAAGTTCACATTACAATTTAAGATCATACTTTTAGGGATCATTTCTATAGTATGTATCGTTCTCTTACGACACACTAGTGTCCCCACACCTAACCACGATGAAGAGTCGTAGCGTTTCCCTCTGAGCGCGAAGCGGACTTCGAGTGTTATCTTCTCGATAAATTGCTCGTCGTCATTGATGACCGTTCCTCTTCTTCCTTTGCGAGGAAAAGGAGGAGGGAAACGCATTCTGAGTGGTTAGATTTTTTCAATGAAATGAAAAGTAAGATAGCACATTGCAAGACAAAATGTTAGAGATACATTGTTACAAAATGTTCATCGTGAAGACCAAAATGGTTGATTCTAAACGGTACGGAATGGTATTTCCAGAGAGCTGTCTATTTTGAATGAGGAATATTAAACAAGACATTTTGAGTTGAAAAATCATATCATCAGCCATTCATTAAATTTGTGAAATCATCTTTTTTTATGTACGTTTGTTACGGAATGACAGGGGATTGTTTATTCTGTAACAAAGCTTTTTAAATTTTAATAGTTTATACACTTAAGGAACGGTTGATAGGAAACTCAACGTTCTGGAAGAACCTCACATTAGTTTGTATCTTATATCATGATATCGTAGATTTTTATTAAAATGTCTAAATGTTTCAAAATGGAAAATTATCTGGAATGTTATCCCGTTACACTTGAATTGACCAAAGGCAACCCATTATGTCAACTACCAATTTGCTTCAAATGACAGTCTACATGTCTTTAGTTTTAACATCTTTAAAAAGGGGTTGAGTCCTGGTAAAAAGTGACAAATAGTGGGCGGGCGGAGCGGGGGGGGGGGGGGGGGTGCTTTGACGAAATATACATACAAATTGTTTAGGAGAACAATACAGGCTCACATTAGGTGAACTCATGCGGATAATAAAGAAATGCAAGAATGGACAAGAAAACGAAACGCTCACAATGCAATATTTTCGCCTAATTTTGTTTTTCTGTAGGGCCTAAAGAGTTTAAGATAAAATCTTTCGACCCGGAAATTTGTTTGCTAAAATGTTAAACACTATTCGTAACATGTCCTTGTCTAAACTCATAATGATATTGCCTTACAATCTGATCAATAAATCAACTTATTCACATTTTTTAAAAAGAAGAGAGAAAGTTAATATTAAGTGAAAACTATAAACAAATCTGGGGCGACACCCCCCTCCCTCATGGCCTACCATAAATGTATTTGTATGATTTATTCGTAGGAACCAGCACGGCGGAGACGCGGGCGGAACGAGGAACCCTCCCCGAGATATTTGAAAAATCCAGTCTCCATGCTACCATGAAAGATGATACGGCCAAGATATTCCATTCAGACAAGACAAATATAGACTCCTTTAAAGCAGGAATAGAGTACCCTACATCGGCCTCAACACAGGTAAGACTAAGTACACTTCCAGACATTTCCCTCTTTGTTTAGGGTGGGGGAAGGGCAGTGGCGGATCCAGAGGGAGAGGGGGTGGGGGGGAGGATCCTCCCCTGGGAAAAATCCAGGTAAGAACATGTTAATTGTACTTTTATTTGGAGACGGGTCCCCTCCCCTGGTGCTCAAGGGGAGGGGGGGGGGGGGGTTGCAATTTTCAAATTTGCGAGGGCAAAAAAAATATATATTTATAGTGCTCACTACTATGGGCTGAGTTGTGTTGTAACTGTAGACATATTATAAGTGCCTTCTCAGAGATTTCTTAAGAAGGAACTTCAAAATTTTGTATGATCGGGTACGATATTCAAATTACAACAATTCCATTATTAAATACCTTTGTCTGGAGTTTGTCATCTGTGTGACGGCCGTTTGCCATCCCCAAATGGTCGCCAAATGGTCATCAAATGGTCATCAAATGGTCGTCAAATGGTCGTCAATTGGTCGTCAAATAGTCGCCAAATGGTCGTCAAATGGTGTCCAAATGGTCCTATTCAATGATAAGGGAATACCTCATATCATTTCTTTTTTTATTTTTTATTCTAGCTCTTCCTTGTGACGAGGAGAACGTACCAGACCACGATGCGGAACCCTGTCATCATGGCCGTTTCTGTAAGTGATTATGATCGCGGGCGTCGATGATTGACGAGGGGGGGGGGGGGGGGGCAGTGAAAAAACGTACCGGACCATGAAAAGCAATGTGCAGCCCTTGAATAACCTTAATGGCACACGTAAATGTGGACCGTGTACTCATTTGCCCCCTTTTCCAGATGGAATTCTTCCCCCTTTGGTGTCGTTTTCCTTTCCTTGATTATGTGATGGCCTGTACTCTAAATGAGCGAGTGCCCCTCCGGGAGGCGTCTTATTTTTTCGTACCACGGCGAGCCCGGATTCCTGTTTTATCATGAATATTCATTACGCAGGGTCGGGGAAAGTCTCGATTCTCTTAAATATTCATATCGAGGTGGGAACTGTATGTTGAGGTCGCAGATTCATGCACGACGCGCGCTATACTCGCACAAAGTGAGAAGATTTAGTTCACGGAGAATGCATATGGGTGAGTAATTGATTGAAATATCAGTAGATTAAGAGAATTTAGTCATTAATTTGAAAAAGCTGTAATTCGTGATCTACTGTAATTTCTTTACATTTTGAGACTGTTCTCAACAGATTTTTGGGGAAAAGGCTAGGAAAATATTTCTCTTGAAATTGCACTTTGATTTTCATCGTCGTGAAGTAGTTTGACTGCGGTTTGCCGTCATGTCACCCTATAGAGCCCCGGGGTTCCGGCAGGCCCACGCCGGGGAATTTCGGTGCTCATCTGCATCAAGATAAAACTTTCTAATCAGGTTTTATTCCAAATTTGATCGTCATCGTGAATCTAATTCACCAATCATCCATTGAATTTAAATCTAGATTTAATGTTACACCTTAAAATAATCTATGAAGTATGATTTCTTTAATAATCCAAGAGGGTTAATTCCTGTTTATATCTTTAGTAGATGTGGACTCTGTTGGCTATACTAAGTGCCATCCGTTCGCTCAGTTGCATCATTGGTGCGTGTCAACTTTTAGACCAAAATTGTTTGTGACCATGGATAATCAAACAGCTCCAAACCATATTTCATTTAGACGTAAACCTGGAACTTATTAATAAGAATATTCAAAAACAAACTAGACCTAGGATTCATTGATTTAATGTTCAGATGTTGTGTGTGTCCAGTGTGCTTGTCCAGTTTTCATAACTTTTCTAGATCTAGATCTAGAGCTATTAAAGATTTTTTTCTTCTCCAAAGTGTGCAGTTCATTTGATAAATCTATTTTTTTTGGACGTTGTAAAAGAGAAGACCCCTAGGGTAGTCTACAATTATGTTTACTTTATACGCAGAGGCGGCGGAGCAACTTCCAAAGTGGGGGGGGGGGCACCAACAAAAAGGGCACTTTCTTTAAAAAAAGGGCACCTTCAGAGGGAAAATATACAATTTTTTTGACATTGGTATATACCCCTAGTTTGTGATTACATTATCAGGATGATTTCAATATTTGTTTCTCTTCATACAGCATATAAGATATAGCCTAAGTATCATACTTTGCAGTTGGGTGTGATGGTCTAAAAATTCATTTGCGAGCGAGGAAAAAATTTAAGATTTGTGAGGTCGCAGTGCAAAAAAATTACATCTTATAAAGAGGAAAACCCAATCCTGATGGGGTTATAAGCACAATCTCATAACGGAAGACTGAATAGATCTGTGATAAGTTACATAATTATAACATCTATAACTATGGGCAAGCGTAGCGAGCGAGCTTTGGGGAAATTGCTTTTATTTGCTTGAAATTAGGGACACGTTTAATGATGAGAGAAAAGGGGACACTTATCGAAAGGGTTAAGACACTTATCAGAAAAGAAAAGGAGCACGTGTCGAAGTACAAAGGCTAATTATCAGAGGTGAAAATGGGGCACTTCTTACACCTAAACAAAGAGGCATGCACCAGGGATGATAAGGACATGGGCATATGTCGACGGAAAAGAGGCACCCATCAGATTTTGATAGGGGGATTTATAAGCAGTGAAAAGGGGCATTTATGAAAAAGGGATAGGTTCTTTATAAGAAAGGAAATTGGGTACATATCATTGTTAAAAGGGTAATGAGAAGGGGAAGTGGCTCTTATTAAAAAGAAAAAGTGGCACATGTTAAAATAAACGGGGCACTTATCAAAGACGAAAAGTGGTACCAGTAATTATGATAAGGGGTAAGGGTGCTTATAAGGAAAAAAGGCATTATATAGGAAGGAAAAGGAGGATGTGTCAAAATAAAAGGGGCATTTATAAGAGATGAAAAGAGTACTGACTAGGAGGGGAAGGGGTGCTTGTCAAAGTAAAACAAGTATCTCTCAGAAGTGAATAGGGTCATTTACAAGAGATGAAAAGGGGCACTAAAGAGAATGAAAAGGAACTATTTTCATAGATGAAAAGGGGCATTTATGAGAAGGGAAAGGGCCTATTTTTAATGGGGGCACTTATAAGAAAAAGGGGCACTTATTAAAAATGAAAGGGGGCACATGTGAAGATATAAGGTGCGCTTATCCAAGTTAAAAGGGGTAGTTATTAAAAGGGGAAGGGGCACTTTAAAATTTTAATAGGGGCACTTGTCAGAGTAAAAGGGGCACTTTCCTATGTAAAAAGGCGCACTTTTCCTATGCAAAAAGGGGCATTTTTAGGGTACTTGACAAAATGGAAGGGCACTGTGCCCCCCTCCCCCCCTCGGAGCGCCGCCTCTGCTTATATGGTATGTAGTCCACCTCTTCTTGTTATAATAAACTAATTCTACTTAGTACTACTTCGTGTTCATAGGCCATAGAAACCACTGTTTGATGCACAAGTTAAATCTTCCATTTAGTTTTACTTTGTACTGTGGTTCATTAATAGGAATGTTGATTTCCACACCATTATCAAAATTAAGGCCAACCATGACATAAAAATATCTATTAATTTGTATTATGCTACATCTATTTTATTTTGTTAAGGAGAAAGGGATGCCTTGATTGTCGTATTGATTTTTTTCTTCTTTTTGTTCCAAAAGATTGAAACTGAAGAGCTGGAAGGAGGACATTACAACATCTCTTACATTTGCAAGATGAAGCAGAAAGTCCCATGCAGGTACAGTTATCAGGTTATTTAGCACACATATATTAAACGACTACCTATTAATTCACTCAAAAGGAAATGGAACTAAGTTGACATTGCAAGCATATATAGTGGAGTGTATATTTTATTCTAGTTCTGCACATAGTATACAAATATTGATGTCTTTTCTTTCTTTGTTTACAAAGGAAAATTTGTCCTTATTTACAGGAGGTCCTGTGTTTAGAAGAGCCATATCAAATGCACATCGTAAGCACTACATGTAGGGTATACACAGGACCCCTCATTATTTTTTTGTAAGGGGTCCTTTCACTTCTTGAGCAATGAAGATGAAGAAGAACACAAAATAAGATTGATAAAAGTCTGTTTATAGGATGTATTATGGTTGATATGTATCCATCAGTATCAGTTTTTAATTGAAGTACCTACTTTGTTTTCTCTCATGTAGGATGATGCCTCTCTACAGTGGATGATGAAGGCATTCTGGTTTGCAAACTCAGGAGAGGAACAAAGAACAGATGTTGACGGGATCATATCTAGAGATGCAGGCCTACTATACTTCATACAAGCAAGTGTGCTAATATACATGAAGGTACCCCCAATACATTTTTGTGGAACAAATGTCATAGAGAAAATTATAGATCTGAAACAGATATTTTTCATTTTCAGTTGACTTTTAAAAAATAATTGACTTAATATCACAATCGTGATTTAGATTAAAAATTAAATGTCAATATAGATGAAATATAAGTCTACATTACGTATGTTTCAGTAGCATTATTTCCAGTACATTCTCTGGTCAAATTTGTTTGGTCATTTTATGTCCCATACTTAACCGAGTATTATTCAATTACCTGTATGAGCACGAGTTGTATTACATTGTATTACTTATTTCATACCTTGTCTGATCCGAGCTCCAGCAGGCCTATAGTCTTAATGGGATCATCAGTAATAATCTAAGATGCGGTCAGTATTTAAACTAGTCTTGTACAAAAAATAGTTTAGGTTTGCCCACTAGAACCCCAAGTGAATTTCAGTCCTTCCTTTTTCTGAGCAGGTATCAGGGTGTATGTTATTAGTCATTGTTGATTTTTTTCATTTTTCCATTCAACACACTTGGGTTATATTTTTTTCTGAACACTAGGCTACAACTTTAGTGATGAATGCAGAAGATATCTACACGAGACTTCGTCTTAAAGATGTCACCCTCATATAATGAAAGAGGACAATAGAGATGGGTTTAAACTGGAATATTTACATGATATTTATTTGTTATTTGTATTATATGTTTGTAGAATACTACATTAAATAAAGCTAATGAAGTTTATCATCTTGTCGACTTTCAAATAATTAAAGATAACTAATCCTCAACGAATAAACATTAAAATTCTAACAATGTCAACTACCATCTTATAGGATGAAACTGAGGACTGGGCAGAAAGATTCTCCTGGCAAATTTGAGTGATAAAGGTCCATCAGTCTATATTAAAGATTGAATTAATCAATGATATTTTGATTATAATTATACATGTTAAAATTCATTTGCCTCTATGGATTTCTGTATGGGAAGTTTTGTAGATTATGAAATTATTGCTACTTCAAGTATTGTATGTAAGAAGGTTTGAAAGGCAACACTCTAAATGCATTAAATATGGAAACTGCTAATCCTCATTGCCTTTCGTATCCAAACTGGTAGCTTTAATAGAATCATGTTTCGATGCTTGCCAACTTAAGAAAACAGGGAGTGGGGGGGGGGGGGGGCTTGCTATCCTCTTCCAGGTGCTGTTACTACATGGTCCATGTAACAGGTTGTAAAAGTGTACAAATATGATTATATGTTTATATTAGAAGGATTTAGAAAGTGAAATTTTGAATTATAGCATTACTGTTGGTAGAAGTAATGGCAGTGTCGATTGTTAATGGAGGGGGGGGGGGGGGGTTCCTGGTGAAATTTACGGTATGCCAATGTCAAATTAATAAAAAAGAGAAAACTATTCTTAAAAATATAAATTATACAGGACATGGGCCTCCTAACAAAAACCCTGGTACCACTTTTGTGTTGTTGTTGTTGTTGTTGTTTTTTTTTTTTTTTTGGGGGGGGGGCTGGCAAACCAATTAAAAATTTCCAGTGTTAAATTCAAATTTCTTTAACAAAATTATGTCAATATATTGTAATTAAACAATGTTTCACTTTCCTTTTTTTCAAGTTAGATATTTGAATAAAAAGATTAACATACTTTCCGGTTTCTCTGGCCTCTACATTAAAAATGTTCTACTTCTAGCAAAGCTCCTGGAAAGACTGCAAAAAGGGAGAGTGAAGAGAATGAAATTGAAATGTGGACAGTAATGGAGTGAATATGGAATGGTTGATGGTAGTTGATAACGAGTGCAAATGAGTGGCAACAAGTACGACTGAAAGTGAGACAGAAAGGAATTGCAACAGGTTGCTCAGTCAAGAGAACAAACCTTGTAGAAGATAGTTTTCGAAAGACAGAGAAAGAGAGAAAAGGGGAATTATAAAAAAAAGGAAAAGGGGGCATGTGTCAAAGGGGCATTTATGAGAAAGGGTTGGGGCTCCTATTAAACAGGGAAAGGGGCACATATCAAAAGGTATAATAAAAGGGCACTTGTTAGAAAGTTTAAGGGGACGCGTGTCAAAGTAAAAAAATAAAAGGGCTTTTATCAGATATCACGGGGCACTTATGAAAATGGAACAGTGGCACTTATTATGAAGTAAAAGGGGCATTTGTTGAAGAAAAAGGGGCACCTGTCAGATTTGAATAGTGGGTAATTATCGCCAGGGCCGTAGCCAGAGTTTGATGGGGTTTTTTTTGGGGGGGGGGCACATACATGTAATTGATCGACGTCCTGGGGAGGGGTCAAAAAGAGTTCAACTGATCTTGGATTTTTTTTTTTATTTTTTTTTTTTTTTAAATGTATGTGAAAGAATGTGTAGTTTTCTCTCGAGTTTGTCTCATCAATGATGAGCGTGGGTGCTGGGGTTCCTGCAGCAACCCTATACATGGATTTCTTCAGTGGGTGCATATAACTCATGGACATCACATTGTAAACCTTCAAATGATGAATTATCATCGAGTCCCCCACCCCCCCCTTCCCTCATTATTTTAAGAGATAAAGAGAAAGGAAAGGGAAAAAATGGTAGCTAGGCCTAAGAAAGAAAGAAAGAAATTATTTTGTAAGCTCGTGACAAACATATAATCTAGATGAAATACGCCATAGGAGGAAATCATTTCTGCACAGTATATGAGTAAGGATAGAACAATGTAAGAAAGAAACCAAAGAGAACTTTTAAGAGATAAAGAGAAAGGAAAGGAAAAAAATGGTAGCTAGGCCTAAACAAAAACAAGAGGCAGATAAAAGAAAAAGCATTGAAGATTTGGTATCAATATTATCTTGCTCCTTTCCCTTTTTCTTTTGTCTTCTCTTCATTTCAATTTTCTTGCAATTTATTTCTTTCTTCCTTGGTATCTATTCCGTATTCTTTATTTCTTCCATTCATTTATTATTTATATATATTTTACTTTTTAACTTTGTTATTCTTCTTTCTAATCCCATTTTTCTTTCTTCCTTTTCTTCCTTATGCAGTTAAGTGAGCATAGATCATAGAAATAATTTAAGTGCAATACACAAGTATTTTATTTTTGATAAATGTCTGTATGTAGGCCTATTCTTGTTATTTATTTTATACAGTTTATAATACTGTATCACATATTCAATACCATAATGCAACCTCTGCTTGTAATATTTAAAAAGCCAACCTAGAACTGATTATTTACCCATTCATACAAAGAACTAGACTCCCATTAATCTCAGAAAAGTAGGCCTAGGCTACTCACAAATTGCCTATCAAGACTCTTACTTGAAATATATGCTATATATCTTGTCTACTGACATTTTGGCATTTACTAGTAATTAAACACAGCATTTATGACTATTATCTGAATGACCATGACATTGCTTTTCTATGTCATACTATAGGCCTGCCATTAATCCAACGTACGTGTTACACACGATATTCGATGCTGCGCATGCCTCGATCAGACATGAATATTCAAGAGAATCGAGACTTTCCCCGACCCTGCGTAATGAATATTCATGATAAAACAGGAATCCGGGCTCGCCGTGGTACGAAAAAATAAGACGCCTCCGGGAGAGGGGCTCCGAGGGAGGGGCTCCGAGGGAGAGGCTCCGAGAATGGGGTGATATACAGTAGCGGATCAATATAATTCGTATCACGAGGGGACACTCCTGGAAAAGCATACCTTTGCCACCAGTAATGAATGGGGGAGGGGGGGGGGGGGAGTCGGCACAGGATGGCATAAACATGATAAAGAACCATACTAATTTTCTATGACTCTCCTCCCTCTTCCCACTCTCTCTCTCTCTCTCTCTCTCTCTCTCTCTCTCTCTCACCCTCTCCCCCTCTCACTCTCTCTCCCTCCCTCTGACCCCTCTCTCCCTCTCTTTGGGGGAATATAATTTATTTAAAATTAAAAGTGCGTCATGCATCAACCAAGTGTATTGATACAAGGGGTAACCTTTTAGTATGAACTACGTGTAAATATATTCATTTCTCGTATTCTTCTCTTTTTGCAGTATATTGTCCTGGTTGTATTCTCTCTCCTTGTTGGACTTCTCTATTTCGATATGGATCTCACTACGTCAGCAGGTGTTCAAAACAGGTAGGCCTATGTAGTCTCTCAGTCGAGGGCGACACGAAAGAACAAAATGCCCGGGAAAGGGGGGCGGGGGCGGTGGGGGTCCGGGAAAATGTTGTCGACAATTGGGCGAATATTCAGAAGGGCAATGTATTTAGATTTACAAAATCAACAAGAAATAAATAATTAAGGAGAGAGAAAGGAAAAAAAGAGAAAGAAAGAGTGAGATTGATAATGTATTGAATATGAAACAACACATCAGGAATACTTGTGGGACGGCTGCCTCTGGCATCTCCAGGATTAGTAAACTTCGAAAATATTTGGACAGACAGTCTACAGAACGATTGATCCACGCTTTTGTGACTTCCCATTTAGATTATTGTAACGGATTGTACTTTGGCTTACCAGATTCCACCATTTCTCCACTCCAACGTATTCAGAACATGGCAGCCCGTCTCATTACCAAAACCAAAAAATATGAACACATACCTGTAACTCCTATTCTTAGATCTCTTCATTGGCTACCTATTTTAACTCGCATTAAATTTAAGATTCTTTTGTTAGTATTCAAAATTAAACATGGTTATGCTCCATCATATTTAAACGACCTTCTCAAACCTATTGTTCCATCACGTTCATTACGGTCAACTACACATGCTAATTTCCAATACGCCCCTGGTCCCCGAACCAATACCCGTTACGGAGATCGTACTTTTGCCATTGCAGCCCCTAAATTATGGAACAGTTTACCAATTATAATTCGTCAATCCCCATCTGTAGAGTCGTTTAAAGCAAGTTTGAAGTATTTTTTGTTTACTGGTAATAGTAATTTATAGGGCAGTTTTAATTATCTGTAATGTTATTATTAGAATTATGTATTATTATTGCTGTATGTTTATTTTATGTTGTACCTTACTTGTATTTTAAGCGCTTAGAAACATTGTATTAAGCGCTTTATAAATGTAATTTATTATTATAATTATTATCACCACCAATTTAAAGGCAGATGAAAACTAAATAAAAAATGTCCTGATCAGAATTGAAAATGTCCTCTGATTATATATTACGCAACTGGACTTATGTTGCCTTCGTTTTATTTATTATTTCTGGTTATTTAGATTTGGAGCCACGTTCTTCATCGTCATGAACATGGTCTTTTCAAACATCAACTCCATCGAAGTTTTCATTCATGAGCGAGCGATGTTTATGTAAGTTCATTCACAATCTTTTTCTTTACAATTTTAATATCATGACTTCCAGAACTGCATCCCTAATCGTAGAGGCGTCGTAGTCAAGTGGTTTAATCACACTTTTGATTTCAAATGCAAAGGTCATTGGTTCAAGCCCCCGGCACAGCACTCAGGCAATTAAAAAATCGTGAAGATCAGAGAGAAGATATAGTTTATTACTGATGAGTGCGGCCGAAAGGAATTTAATGGAAATTGATAGCACGAAGGGAAAATAGAAAGTTCTCTGCATGGAGAGCAAACTCGAAGCTGCATGATACTTCATAATACTAATATATCGTGAATGCGTCTGTCGGAAGTCATAATATGACATGTATGCCAATTAAATGCCATTGAATCAATTTTGTAGGCCATAGTATACTATTAACAATGACACCACTTTTTTCAATTTTATGACGTCACAGTCACGAGACGGCGAGTGGGTTCTACCGAGTGTCTGCCTACTTCTTCGCCAAGTGTTTCGTCGACTACGTCGTCCTGCGTGCCATACCCATTACATATTACGCTGCTATCACATACTTCATGATAGGTAAGGATGACGATTGAGATGGAGATGGTGCACATTAAGGGGGCGTATCCAGCGATAGATAGGGTTGGCGAATGCCCCCTTCCCTATATTGAGGTCCAGTAAAAACTACTTATTGCCGTTTGTCTACAACCCCCCCCCAAAAAAAACAACAACAACAACAACAACAACAACAACAACAAAACACAAACAAACAAAAAAACAGGAAAGTGGGGCTGCACGGAAATACATTCAGTGAAGACCCCCATCTCCAAAGGGAACTCCGCCCCCTGTTTATCGATTTATGGTCCTGGATATGCCCCAGATATCATACAATTAAATTTAATAACATGGGCATCGCTCGATTATTTTTAATAGGGATGTCTGACCACATCAAAGTTGCCGGGTCAGATAAAAAAAAAAAAAAAAAAAAAAAAAGGAGGACAAGACTGTCCCCAGAATGTCCGAAACTTCCCGAATCTCCTAATTCTATTTTGTCTCTGCATGCCAACGGATATCTTTCATAGAACATGTTTTATTTTATCTTCAACCTTTGACATTCAAATGACAGGATTGCAAGTGGATGTGGCCAAGTTTTTCATCTACTACTTTACCCTGATCTGCGTAGCCTTTGCCTCGAGCTCCTTGTCGGTTTTGATCAGCTCCTCTGCCGACATCGTCGGCATTGCAACCCTCTTGCTGGCCATGTGTTACGTTCTCATGATGGTGAGTAGTATATAATAGACATAATTATTAGGTTAAAAATTTATATCGAAATAAAGTTACAATGTGGGTGTATTATGGAAGTTGTTATTTCTTCTATGGTGAGATTTCTTTTCATTTTGTTTAACCATCGGTTTCTTTTCGCAGTATCTTAACAGTCACTTATGTTTGTATTATGAAGGGTTAAAGGCCCACTGTACTACTTCTAGCTACTTGATCCCTCTATAGAAAATGATGCCTAATCGATGACCATTGGTCCCCCATGATCCTCTTTTTCTTATGTTAATTGAGAGCTGTGTTGATGAGAAAGCCACTTGTCAGTGACCTTCCTGGGTGTTCTAATCCCTCCTAGCCAAACTAGTATAGACGGCCTTTAAAAGGTAAAGAAATAACTCTTACTCGACGGTATTGTTCATGATTGCAAAACACAAATGTATTCTGTATTTTTAGACCTAATGGCTGAAAACTATGAATTTATATCCTATAATATATTTGAACAGATAGCAAACTTATAGCTTCATAATTACTTGGATATTCAAATACTTCTGTATATTTTTCAAACCTAGTTATTCGGTGGATTGTTTGTGAACATCACCTCACTTCCCGTATGGCTTCAATGGATACAGTACCTAAGTATCTTCAGATATGGGATCAATGTAAGTAGAAAGAAAAATCTTCTATTCTAATTTCATTTCTATTATTTCTATTCCTAAACTGTTTCATGATATAATTAACAAATATGAACATGATATTAATACTCCAAAATTCAACGGGTACAGTGCCTTAGCCTTTTCAGGTATGGCATCAATGTAAAAAATGAAGTTTGATTTATTTTTAAAGTTTGTCTTCTGATACCAGTTCATTATAGAAATAACAATAATAAAGATACTTTTTCTATGATTCCATTAAAAAAAATCTCTATGGATTTTGAATTGTCATTTTTTTAAAGCAACAAAACATTTTAAAAAAATCCCCTCCTCCACCCCTACACCTCACTTCAACACCTCCCCTCACCTCTCTCTCTCTCTCTCTCTCTCTCTCTCTCACTCTCCCACTCTCTCTCTCTCCATTTCTCTTCTCCCTCTCTTTCTTCCTCCCTCCCTCCCCCTCTCTCTTTCATAAACACCTTTTTTTCTATCCTTTCTGCCCTTTCTATTGATCTTTCTCTCCCCATCTCTTTCCGTCTTTCCCCGTCTTTCTCTCTCTCTCTCTCTCTTTCTCTTTCTCTCTCTCTGTTCTCCCTCGCTTTATTCACTTTGTTTATGGAGGAACAGGAGAGAGACGGGGGAAGAGAACAGGTGGGTGACAGAGAGATAGAGAGAGAGAGAGAGAGAGAGAGAGAGAGAGAGAGAGAGAAATGAGAGAGAGAGAGAGAGAGGGGTGTGGGATGGGAGTTGGTTCGAGGGGGTAGAGAAGAAAAGAAAGATATATTATTTTGAAAGAGCATTACCTTTAAAAGTAATAATATACAAATGTTTCTATTCAATGCAGGCACTACTCGTTAATGAAATGACCGATTTAATCTTTTGTGAAGAAGTCCGCAATAGAACAATATGGTGAGTATACGACTTTGTAAAGAAAATACATGTAAAGGCTTAGGATAATCAGAAGCTAATTGTCTTACCATATGTTAAGACTAGCGCTTTCCTCAAAATTTTGAATTTTTATTCTAAATTACGACATAAAACATTTGAAGTACATTTGAAATATTTACTTATATAATTTGAGTTATGATAATGATAAAAAAGATGATCATGAGAGCTATTTGTATTATTGCTATAGACATTAATTTTGTTATTTATATTATCATTACCATTATTATCCCAGTGGTAATTAATAGGCACGTTCGTCATTTTCATGTACACCTAGCCGAGATATAATCTTTACCAAAAAAATAAATATATGTATTATAGAATAATGTGCTATAGACATTTATTATTTATATTATCATTACCATTATTATCCCAGTATAAATAGGCACGTTTGTTATTTTCATGTACACCTAGCCGAGATATATACCAAAACATTAAATACATGTATTGAATAATGTGCTCATTACGAATTCAAAACAAAGTTTTTAAATTCGATAGAACTACCTTAATTTAAGTCAACCACGCCATTTTTTTTTCTTCATCAGCACTCCCGGTTACGATTACTTGGACGACCAAGGCATTAAATACAGTACGTGGGGTCTATGGCAGAATCATATGTCTCTATTGATCCTGGGAGTCGGCTTCATGGCGATCGCATACATCCAGCTTCGAAGGATGCCCAAACTCAAATAAATTTACAAAAAGTGCCCCTCTACGGGCGGCACTCAAATCATGTAACCCTGTGGCAAATACAAATGTGTTAAACTTAAGTCCATTTCAAAAGTGTATGCCATTTTCGTTTGTGTGTTGCAAATTTACTTTCTGGTGGAATTTTTTTCATGTCCAAATGTGTTGTGATGCCTCCAATCATATTATCATACCCATAGTACGAAATCAAAATTGTACGAGATTAAAAAGTTTTTGGATTTTTTTTTTAAAACTACAACTAACTTCTTGATCATGATGTTCGTGTATATTAATTGAGAGCCCCTACAACTCGTTTTTGTATGATTGTGTTCATTACATACCGTTTACTGAAATGTGCATTTATCGTTTGGCTGTTTGGTTTATTTCATCTGAATTCACTGGATATAGCAGTGGCGAATCCAGGAGGGGAACCCCTTTTGAAATAAAAACATTTTAAATGCTTTTAGACTCTTTTTTGGGCAAACTTAGTTAATAAGGGCACGTGCCCCCACTGCCCTATCGAGATCAAAATTGTTTGTTTGTTTTGTTTTACGCACATAGTTAGGCCGCCCCCAGTAGAATATACGCATTGTTGCCTATAAGTTGGAATATATCTTTCTTTCTTTTTATTAAATGATGGTGAGAATATGATTTATTCTTGACAGATAAAGATGTATTCTTCTCGGAACGTTATTGATCAATCTAAAGAGTCAGAGAGATTGATCCAAAAAGATCAAAAGAAAACGCAATTCGAAGACTGTAATAACTGTTTGTAAATAACACAAAGGAATTTTATAAACAATATCGCAGCTATAATCACGCATAAAATGTAGTATACAGTTCAAGTTTCAGTATTTTTTCATCACAACTTTTTGTATTTGTCTATTTCCTTCTTTTATTCAAATACAATTTTTGTCTTGTACATCTTCATGTATATTATCTTTAATCGAGTCGTTATGATATACTGCAACTAAAGAGTAATGCAAATGAAGTACAAATAAGGTATATAGATTAAGTTGCCTTTTCAAGGATGTATAATTATTTTAGAAAATACATAATTTATGTGATTCAATATATAAATATCATCTTGTAATTTCTGAATATTCATGAAGAAATCGTCCGATGTTGTGTTATGTTTGACTGATTATTGAATATTGTAAGAACCTGTCAATGTTCACTTCTGAATTTGTTTTAAATAGATATATTCACTATTTACAGTTGTAGTAATTGTAAAATAAACACAAGACTCGACATTTATGGTAATTAAAAAGTGACATGAACTTCACTTTGCATTATTGTAAACTTTTGTAAATTTTTGCTCAATTTTGTATAGTGGCTTAAAGAAATAGAATGAATAGAATTAATTATATCAAAATAGAAATATTTCAAACTAAAAGAATTTATAAGGTGTGGACTTTTATTTCATATTTCAAGATTCCATCAGGTAGAGAGAAGAGAGAAAGAGGAGGGAGGGGGGGGGGGAAAGAAAAGTTGAAAGAGAGAAAAAAAGTTCTATATTTGAGATTACTTTTAGAACCAAACCAGTAACATCTATGAAACAGTCATACCACAGCAGAATAATACTGTTAAAACTTTTATTATCATAAATATACATTCAATCAACTCTGCACAAAGTACGTTTCATAATAATCTTTGGAACATGGTACACTCATTTTATAGGCACTATTTGTCTCAAGTATGAATGTTAATTTACAAAATCATGCATAGAGATAAATGTGCGTTTTATTATTTGACATGAAACTGATCATGTTTCATCCTACGTCAGGGGTTTGTACGACACGCTCTGCCGACAATTGCTACGTGGTCAATACCCAAGACTAATCCAATCCTGAACTTCAACCCTGGACCAAACACTATACTAAACCTAACCCTAAACCTAACCTAAAACTCAATTGCATCCCTAACCCTCACTTCATATTTTTGACAAAATAAAGCTAGGAGCAATTGTTGCTGGCGCATAATGTCAGAACATCATGACAGGCACAGATCTCTACAATCATCAATTTCTTTCAAACAATACCTGGTTTCTAGTGTAATGCTTTTAGCTTTGTGGAGGTTTGGAATTTTACAAACACAGCTATAGAGCTAGAACATCATAAAAGACAGATACAATAGAGTACCGAAGTATGATGTCATACTTGCCAAGTTGTCAAGGTTGCTGGTTCCAAACAAGTTAGTGCTAAACAATGGTGTGGTGATCACACCAGCACCAAACACTGGATTTTCCCTGCTCCTGTCCGTTGCTTGAATGATTTTGCAGTGAACCTCATGCAAAGGTTCTACTGTTTAGAACCAGTAACCGGGACGACAAGCGAGTATGACGTTAGGACTTTGATACTTATTACTTGCTGGGTATTGAGTGGCAACTGACCGTAGAGAAAATATACTTATGTGCACTTATAGTTAGTATCGAAATATCACCCATATTACAACTCACATGTTTGTCGAGAATCATCAACTTTTACTATAGAGTAAATGCTTGAATGGCTCTTGACACATAAAACTGGTATAATACTGTAAATGTTTAAAATATACAAAATAACTTTCAACATACTGAAAGTGAACATGAAAATGAATACATATACATCATCTCTCTATGAAATATAGCAATGAGCTACATGTAGCATTATTTAACGCTGCATTTGAGGCTTTAAAATACAAATTGGTCTTTTAAAAGCTGTCTACGAAGTATAAGGAGAATAACTCAGAATTCATGTATACGTGTGGCCATTATGGACAATAGGGGAACACTTCAAATGATTTCTATTTCCAGCTGCCTTGCTTCCCCAAACATTTAATCTTTGGTAATTTCAATTGTAAATATTAATCATCTACCGTAACCTAAAGCAAACATTGGCAAAATCAGGTTTTCCAAACAGGTGTCCAATGTTTTAGGGTCTCTGACTCACTCATGGTTACATATACAGGTACATGTATATCATTTATGAAATTACAGATAGAACACAAGAGTGGGACACTTTATTGCCCTTAAAATATTCATAAAGGTAAGAAATCCTTTGCTAGGTAATAGAAGGGGTCAACTTTGCGTAAAAGTAGTGGCGATAAACAGACGGATCCAGAACGCAATAAAAGCGAATAGTTGGTGATGTTTATGAATTCAAAGTTCTCTTTTTGATATATGTGAATGAAAATCTAATATTAAGCCTTAATAGAGATATTAATTGTTTTAACAGCTCCCTATCATAATCATGTGGTTCTATTTTTTTTTAATAACATTATGATTCACAACTTGTCTGCATTTTGCGCTCTGGACGCTTTTTTATGCCACTGAGAGTTAGAAATATGTTATTAAATATGTCTACTACCATGTATCAGGCAATGCTAAAATACTGAAACATGATTTATTAAATTTGTATAGATCTACATGGAGAATGTATGATTATCTACAAATGTTGTAAAAAGCAATATAGTTTCACATTAATACAATTGGACACACTTCTCTTTGTACACGTTAGTAGGAATTAGAAGACGACATAAATTTGGAATGATCTGATATACACAAGTAATATCTTGATAAAACATTTGTTAATAAAATTTTGGAAGCTGAAAAGTCATTTGATATAAGATCTGTTGCATAAATAATGACATGGGGTTATCTTCAATGAATAAACTTATGGTAAATGAGCAAAAATGTACATTTATTTATAATCACAAATTTTTCTTCCATGCTTAGTGCTCACAAAAGAGCCAGGATTTATGCTCGGATTTACCTTCTAAGCTTATAAAGGTTTGTTCAGGTATGGCGTTCAGGTAAACCACCGCAAAAAAGCTTCCGCTGTGTTTTACGTTGAAATTGAATAGCAACTGCGCGCAACAAAAGACTTGTGCATTTACATTGAGCTCTGTGTTAAAAGATAGAAATATAGATATAGAAATGTGAAGTGTATTCCACTTTACCTCATCATAAACACACTGCCACGGTTCTGCTGTGTCATATCAGAACGAGCCTTAAATCTATAATGTTGCTAGCCAATATACAGCACAATGCACATGTCTAAATCAAATACTGTGCAGCTGTTATATGCTGTGAGCCAGAAGGGCCTCAAAGGGACTTGGTAACATCATTCAGATGAGAGAAAATGGTGCTAAGGTAGTGACTCAAAAATTGGTAGGGAGAATTTACTGTTAGAGGGAGTTACACATTAACGCCTTCAAAGAAAACCATAAATATCTTCGTGGTTTGAGAACTGTTTCAGGATTTTTGCATGTGAGAGGGTTAGTACAATTAAGGAATACAATAAGTAACATTTCATACAAATATTAGGCAGTTTTTTTTAAAACCAACCTTCAACAACGTTACCGGTTCACTTTAACCTGGGACTTTAACTCACTTCATTGAAAGAGAAGGTTGAGTTCTTGTACAGATGAAATATAATTTGTGAGCTTTTTCTTTCTTTTTCTGATAATTTTACAAAATTTTATTTGAAAAATGTCCTCTTAAAAGGACTGCTCTTCAAATTCCCTCATATTAAAAATATGACAAGAAATAGTTTGGACCAAACTCTCATGCCACAGGGGTGTGTAGTCCCATATGCATCTTTCTGTGTAAAGTGCTTGTTACTTTGACCAAAACTGGGCCGAATTTGTATCATTTGATGACTCCAGAACCTTGCAGTACACACCAATACTTACATGCTACCTGATCAACTTTTTCTGATCGATTCCCACCGTTTCTCTCCGAGTCACAATGCAATCACATGACCAGAACTGAACGTTATCTTCAACATGACACCTTTTTTACTCTCGATGGATGTTATCCTCCTTTCTCTAATCTATTTGAGCTTTGGTATCCTCCTGAGCTGAAGGTAAGCGATGGCGAGAAGGGCGACGGTCATGATTCCTAGAGCCATCTGGTTCTGCCACAGGCCCCAATCGCTGTAGTCAATTCCTTGCTGGTCGAGGTAGTCGGTACCGGGGATACTGAAGTAGTAAAAATGGTTACATATACATCAACTTTAAATCAGAAAAACAGTCTGAGTAAAACATTAGCAGGGGTTAATATTAAGAATTTCAATTTTCAAGAGATACCTCATGATTATGAATCTCCTGATATTACTTCTTACAAGTACAAGTTACAGATAAGCTTGAGTTCTGGTAATAATAGAAAATAAGACTCTCACAGAATCCAACAAAACTTACACTCATTGTTCAAGATGACAAATAAATGACATGTGCCAAACGATTTGGGTAAATGCAACTAGCCATGCATTTTATTGACAACCAGTTTTACTATCCAAAATTGCAAACAACTAGCCATACAAATAATTCTATACAGCTAGTATTATTATTCAAAATTGCATACAACTAGCCATACAACTAATTGTATAAAACTAGTATATTACTATTCAAATTCGAATACAACTAGTATTACTATTCAAAATTGGATACAACTAATTGCATACAAGTAGTATTACAATTCAAATTTAAATACAACTAATAGTATACAACTAGTATTACTATTCAAATTTGAATACAGCTACTGTAAATGTATACAACTGGTATTACTATTCAAAATTGAATAGAACTAATTGCGTACAACTAGTATTACTATTCAAAATTGAATATAACTAATTGTATACAGCTAGTATTAATATTCAAAATTGAATACAACTAATTGCATAAAGCAAGTATTACTTTTCAAAATTGAATAGAACTAATTGCGTACAACTAGTATTACTATTCAAAATTGAATATAACTAATTGTATACAGCTAGTATTAATATTCAAAATTGAATACAACTATAAATTGCATACAGCAAGTATTACTTTTCAAAATTGAATACAACTAATTGCATACAACTAGTATTACTTTTCAAAATTGAATAGAACTTATTGCATACGAGTATTAGTATTCAAAATTGAATAGAACTAATTGCATACAACTAGTATTACTATTCAAACAAGTGCAAACTTACCATCGTACGGTGACATTTCCTACAGTCTCACAGAAGTCCAAACCAACCATCTCGTTAATTAGCAGAGCCTAGGATATTATCAAGAAGAAGAAAAAATGGAGGAAAAATTAAACTAGATGGAACTTCGACTGCGCGCAGTCGAAAATGATGCCTCCGTCAAAGAGCAATTTTACAGACCAAAACAGAAGAAATTTTTCAAATTCAAGTTCAATTGTAATCCATTAACAGGTTCTCAGAATATCATGATTACAAGCAATTTCTTATACATAAATGACCCTTTGATCTTTGACCTCATGACCCTAAAATCTACTCAGTTCATTGGCTCTGCAAGATGTCCTGAGTTAACTAGTAATCCATCTGTCAGTTCTAATGAGAATGCATTCACAAGCTATTTTTGCATACATAATGAGCCCTGTGACCTTTGACCTTTGACCTCATGACCCAAGAATCTAATCAGTTCATTGGCTCTGCACGATACATACATGATCTAAGTTTGGCAGGAATCCATCAATCGGTTCTTCAGATAACGCGATCACGAGCTGTTTTTGCATACATAATGAGCCCTGTGACCTTTGACCTCGTGACCCCAAAATCTAATCAATTCATTGGCTCTGCAAGATACATACACGACCAAAGTTTGGCAGGAATCTATCGATCGGTTCTTGAGATAACGCGATCACGAGCTGTTTTTGCATACATAATGAGCCCTGTGACCTTTGACCTCTCACCTCGTGACCCCAAAATCTAATCAGTTCATCGGCTCTGCAAGATACATACATGACCAAAGTTTGGCTGGAATCTATCAATCAGTTCTTGAGATAACGTGATCACGGGCTGTTTTGCATACATAATGAGCCCTGTGACCTTTGACCTTTGACCTCGTGACCCCAAAATCTAATCACTTCATCGGCTTTGCAAGATACATACATGACCAAAGTTTGGCAGGAATCCATCAACTGGTTCTTCAGATAACGCGATCACGAGAACGGGACGTACGGACGTACGGACGGACGTACGGACGGACGGACAACCCGAAAACATAATGCCTCCGGATACTTCGTAACGGAGGCATAAAAAAGAATGATAACTAGACATATAATACTTGTTTGGAACAAGTATAGGTGGGCTGGTCAACTAAAATTTGAGACAAAATAGAGCAAAAGTAAGCGAGATACTGCTAAAAAACAATGTCATGTAGAATTAATGATGTGAACGAAATTCACCTTCCATAGGCATAACACGCAACTTAAGAAATTTCTGATATGTGCCCTTTAATCGTAATTTTCACTATGATGACGTGATCAAAATGAAAAATTGTGATTACTGAGCTAGTAGAAAATTGTCTTAGCTACAACATATCAAAATTTGGAAGAAAATCGATCAATATTTACAGAGATACAATCAATTTTCCATAAATATGCTGACGTCATAATATTCAAATTCGTATTTTGAGTTTCAAGGCCATTATGATGATGTCACGATACACTTAATGGCCAAATGAGACATGGAATCATACCTCCGACTCATACTCTATCTAAATATGAAAACAAATTGAAGGTCACGGCTCATTCCAAAGAGCTATAATGGATTTTGTATAGGCATGTTTTTGCCCATATATGCTATGTATTAAAAGAGCTCGCGCGCACAGACATTTATCTTGAATTGACGCTCATCTTGTTATTAATGGTCATAAAGAGATAAACATGGTATCAAATTCCTCGAAAAAATATGAGAAATATCATGAAAGACAAAAAAATGGCGATTCTATGTTTTGTAATGGTGTTACGCGCGAAAACGCGTGTGCGCGATTTTTTATAAAATGCTTAAAATGACTTAAAACGTATGCAAAATAAATTTGAGACGATTTTGAGCATTATGAAATTTTTCGCGCGCACTGCGCGGACGTACGCGCACGTTTTTTGACCTGAAATTGACCGGACTGATATTGACCTTGATCATGATAAATATGAATGAGAAATTTTGGTTATGAAGATATGATCATGAGTTGATTTTCAGAAAATTTCACAAAATGGCGCCTACATGACGTCATCAGTCAAGGTCAAGGTTGAAAACATTATTGTTATTTCTCTATATGCCTATACATATGTGTGCCAAATTTCAAGTGATTTGATTCAGACAATTTCAAGTTATCTTGCTAACAAAAAAGTGGCGAGAATTAAGAAAAATAAATAAATAATAAATAATAAATTAAGGCAATTTTAACAAAAATATAAGGTGGTCTGTATTAGATACAGCCCACCTGATAATGCTGTTTGCTCCTTGTGAAGCGCTCATGTACGTCATGACAGTCTGGTGCTCCAATATTATTACCCTGATCAAAGCTGAGCGGCCAAATGTGAAGCGCTCTAGTATGTCAGGGGGGTGTTTCACAAAGATCCTAAGTTGAACTTATCTCTAAGTTATACTTAAAGTTATGAAAAGCTGTTAGCTTCTTTAAAAATATTTTGTAAAAGTTATTTTAAAAGGCATAAAATGTTGATTCAAATCATTCATATTTTCTATCATCAAGAAGATTTCAGGTTCTTGATGTGAAATTTATGAAAAGTCTAAATTACTTCACTATTTGATTTTGAATATATTTTATTTTAAGGCTACAAATGGCTCTCCATAATTTTGAGGTCCAACTTAGAGAAAAGTTCGACTTAGGATCTTCGTGAAAAACCCCCAGGTATCCATTAATACACCTGTGTGGAAAGTGCCAGACATGGATTAATGTTTATCCAAAGGATATTGGTGCTGAGTTGGTATTAAAACTCTAAACCTTTTGATTGATAGCCAAGTAAAAGAACCACGTATACCACAACACCTCCACATTACATCCCTTTATTTGCGCAAGAATAATGATTCAGAATTTTGTAAAAGCATAATTTGTATTCTGATAATACAAGATGATTTCCAATAATGATCATCTATGAAAACTAAATTGTTTAAACCTACTTGGATCTTTTCATGACAATTCAATTTGTACTTATTCAGTGATTTGTAAGGTTTTTCATTGGTTATTCTTAGGTGAAAGACAAATAGATACAGCCATGAAAACATTTACTTACATTTAGACCAAATCTGAAGATGCTGAGATACTGAAGCCATTGGAGCCAGACAGGCAAAGAGCTGATGTTCACCAACAGTCCTCCAAATACCTGTGCAATATCATAAAATAAACGAGAGGTAAAACATTGCTGCATCCTATGGTATTAATATTTCACATTTATGTAACACATTGCTTTAAAGGGACTTGGTAACAATGTTGAGACGAGAGGAAAGAATTAAAGATAATATGAAATTTTGAGTGGAAACAGACCATTATTACCGATAATGATAAATATTGGTAAAACACTGATCTGATCTATTCCTTTATTCTACCAATTATATTATTATAATCTAATTAAACGTTATGTGAATTTAAATCGTCACAAAGCAATAAATTGGCTCTATATACCATTCTAAACATTTAAGTGTTGAAAGATTTTATAAAAGCCTTTTTTATGTGTTATCTTTGTGGGAAAATTAAAAAATGGTTGGGAGAATTTACTGTTAAAGGGTGTCGCACAGTGATGCCTTTAAAGAAAACCATAAATTTCTTTGTGGTTTGAGAATTTTGTCAGGACTTTCTGGCAACCATAGTGAATAAGGTGAACAAACAAAGGTGAAATAGGAACATCATCTTACCATCATGAGCACATAGCACATGGCGATCAGTAGAGTAGCAATACCTGCGATGCTCACACTGGAACTGATTGCAAAGGCGAGGGCGCTAGATACAAACGTGACGAGAAGGAGAGTCAAGAAGTACATGAAGAATTTCTCTGCCTCAGCTTGAAGACCTGGTAAATGAAAGACAAGCGGGAAGAATAGTTGACAGTCATCTATTTCTTCTTTTATTTGATATTTACAATACATGGCATTTCAAACAGTTTTATTTCATCTATATTTGTTTTTCTTTTCTTAGCTTTAGTGGCACTTTGCAGCATCCTATACTAGATTTTAGTTTTTATTCAGTGCTCTTTTTACTTTTGTTGGATGCTTGTATGGAAACACCAGGGACCGGTTTCACAAAGCCTTTTTCCAATGACAAATGACAAAAATCAGTGACAAATCTGCTGATAACCAATCAGAAGCAAGGATTTTACTAGCTTATAACAAAAACTGTCATTTGTCACTGATGACAAGTTTTGTGAAACGCCCCACATAAATGGTGATATACTTCAGACATGACACGAGGCAATTAGCAACTTATCAACAATTCTGCAGTAGAATTAAATAAGAAAAGCATGGTGCCCTCACATTTATGCATCTTATACCCTTTTCTAACTGCACTGATTTTCATCGGATGCATCCGGACGCATCCGATGAAACTGCCAGTTAGAAAGCAACAGAGGAGAAAAAGGCGATTAAATAGCCGATGAAAAGAAGAGAAATAGACGATTAAATTCTCCTGCTCAGGAGCAGGAAAAATTCTCATTCTATCGGTGTGACACCGATGAAACTGCCAGTTAGAAAACGTTCGGGAGAAAAAGGCGATTAAAACAGCGATTAAAATGGTCAAAGGTCGCAGTATACGCGCGCTTTATCGTAACCAGCTGTGTTTATTGACTTATGGTTGAACATGCTGCATGCTAGCTAGATGGAGCGCGGGCTTAATAATTACGTAATAATTCTTCACTTCCGGCTAGGGCTCGCCACAGCGAGTGAATTTCACTGGCAGTTAGAAAACGACATGGGGAAAACTGCGGTTTCACCTTTGTTTACATAAGGAAAATTCAATAGGTATTTTCATCGGAGTGACTCCGATAGAATCCAGTTAGAAAGCAGTATTATGCCACAAGGATCAGTGAGTACATAGACATGCTATTTTTGTGGGCAGCTCTTTTGTACCCCCCAAATATTGCATACATATTACTTGTTATTATTCAAAATAAGGAATTTCCTAGCACAAATTATGTTCCTACTCATTCACTTCGTCTCGGTGTAGAGTGGCAAATGAAGATTAATGTCCTAGCAAAGGACATTAGTGCCATAGGAAAGATTTTAACCATACACTATGTGATGTCCACTAGACCATATCAAGTACTTACCAATCATCCAATACGTGACAACGACATAAAGGATTGTTGGTATCACTCTCAGCGGAAGTAGATCACAAAAGACCTTCGCAACGAAGTACACCGAGACTCGGTAGAAACCACTTGCCGATTCATGACTGCAATACAACCATAAATCAACAATATTTTATTAAAAACATACACGCAATGGCTTGGAAAACTGAAAGCAAATGATATAAGCAGAAACCTAAGGTAAATGAAGTGGAAATAATGAGCTCTGAGTGCCTACAGTTGAATTAAAACATTTTGTTGGTTCACAATAATTTCTTTCTATCTAAAGAACAGCAAATAATTATTAGATACATAGCTGTATCATAATCTATTATGTATTTAGTATTACAAGAAAACTTAAGTAAGACATTTCAGGACAATTCCAAAGTTTTTTTTCTAAATATAAAATTGGACTTTCATTTGTCGACACAAGTCATTCGGACAGTTGGTCAGATACTTGGACAAAAAAATAAAATAATCTCTTAATGCATGTGGACAAAAAAATAATTGTAGAATGCAAAATACAACGACTAATAACACTATTTCATCTTTAGAATGTCACTAATTCATAAAGTAATTAAATATTATCATCTTCAGGTTTTACAAACAGTGTTACCCATTATGTTGGAATAATGTTTCTTAATCTCTTTTTATGAAATGGTTGTGACAATATAATTTATTCAGTAAAGAAAAGTTGACATCTTTTCTGACCTTAATTGATCAATATCTATATATAACTCTATAGATGAGAATATATAAACTTTATCTATCGCAAATAAATCGTAATCATTTCATGAAAAGAGGTAAAGACATATAATAATAATATTGGATTCTTATATAGAGCACGTATCGACCTTGCAAGGTCCTCAAGGCGCTCCAACATTACCCGGCTATGCACAACAGTGTACATTATCATGGAGGATTTTAACTGATGTGGGCTAAAGAAAAGAAAAATAATCAAGTGACTTACATAAATATAACTCTTTCCCTGATGAAAAGCTCCACAGCACTCAAGTTACCAAATACCATTTGCATGATGAGGAAGAAGAAGGCACCGATTCTAAGATAACAAAGACAAAAAAGGTGTTTCCATTTTATTCAGTCATCTCTTTACAAATAGATACAAAGATCAAACATTCTGGCCCGAATTCACAAAGGAGGTTTGTCAACAAACCTAGGTTTATGTACGTCATATGACACGTTTTTACGCGTTTTTACAAACCTAGGTTTGTATTTACAGACCTAGGTTTGTAGAATACGCGTCAAAATGCGTCATATGACGTACATATACTAGGTTTGTCGACAAATCTCCTTTGTGAATTTGGGCCATTCGGTTCAAAGATATGACAGTTTCTATTACCATGAAATGTTATCAAACATTGTAAGAGTACAAAAAAATGTATTGCTTTTTGGATCACAAGGGACTTGCTATACCAATGGTGATGTTAAAAAAAGTCTGTTCAAGATATAGGATGAGATTGTTTGAAAAATGCGCTACATTAATCCAGACTACAGTAAAACCTGTCTATAAAGACCACAACAAGGGAGACAAAAAAGTGGTCTTTATAGGCATGTGGTCTTTCTATGTGAAACTATTTTCAAGGAAATAAAAACTGTGGTCTTTGTAAACAGGTGGTCTTTCTATACAGGTGGTCGCTAAAAACAGGTTTGACTGTATTACTTTTATTAATATTACCTATCCAGCATATGTGTGGAATAAAGGAATTTGGTAACCGATGTGTTGATATGTACTGGGACCCATTTCACAAAGCCTTTTTTCAATGACAAATGACAAAATTCAGTGCCAAATCTGCTGATAACCAATCAGAAGCAAGGATTTCAGTATCTTATAACAAAAACTGTCCTTTGTCACTGATGACAAGTTTTGTGAAATGGGGACCTGGGGCCTGTTTCATAAAACTTGTTATCTATAACAACTGCTGAATTTCTATGACAAATTTGCTTTCAGCCAATCAGATGCCATGATTTCAGTAGCTTATAACAGTAGCTTGTAACTTGTTATTGATGACAAGTTTTGTGAAACAGGGTCCTGATGTTCATTCACCATTAGAACGGTGGCAGCGGTGGGATAGCCCATGCTTCAGTTTTTGAGCGTCAAGTAACGCCTGGCTGGAATGCTCCCCAGGGAGTGGAGATTGTGCACACATTAAGTGTGTGCGGGCAAGCACTGAATCCAATGACCGGGGTAATAGTATATTTGTAAAGCGCTTTAATAGAGACATTTGTATTAAGCGCTATATAAAAGCTAGATATTATCATTATTATTATTATTCAATTAAGTAAATAAACAAGTGAAATGATTTACCTGTTCTGGTATCCTGAGGAGATAGATGTGTCGAGCTGAAAGTAGATGCCGCCGATAACAACAGAGAATAATATGACAGTCGCGTTCTGTATGGATCATAAAGAAGGAAGAATTGCTTGTCAGTAAAACACTTGAATTCAAGTCGATTTTGCACCTTACACAGGTAAAATCAGAGAGAGAGAGAGAGAGAGGGGAGGGGAGAGAGAGAGAAAGAGAGAGAGAGAGAGAGGGGGAGGGGGAGAGAGGGAGGAGAATGAGAAAGAAAGTGAGGGGAAAGAGAAAGTATGGGAGAGAGAGAGAGAGAGAAGTAGTGAGGGTGGGTGGGAAATTGGGATGGACATGCAAAAAATGGAAATAAAACAGGAATAGAGAAAGATTGAGTAAGGAATTCAAAAAGTATAAAAAAGTCAAAATGGAGAAAAAGAGTAACATGTAATATAAATTATACTCCATGAGATATACATTGCACACTATATAATAATCAATGCAAGATAAGAATATCTTTCCTACTTCTCCTTCTTCTACTTGTAATCTTCAAAAAGTTATGCAGCCTATTCTGAAAATGATACATGTATATGTAGAGTATCAGTTTTGTATTGCAGGCACACTAAACACAGGGTGTACAGCCTACTCTTTGTGAGAAGTGTAGCATATCAATATGCATAGGGCGTGGTCGACTCTCTTCCACACAGGACCCCCCGGTGACATACTGTCCCAAGGAATGGAGTGTTTTCCCGTGAATCCTGCATCGGGTACAGAGGGGAGGGGTGCACTTACACACACAATGCGGTGACAATCATTTTTGCATTTTTGTCTGCTGAGAACAGGGGGGTGTTTCACAAAGATCCTAAGTTGAAATTATCTCTAAGTTGGACTTAAAAGTTATGGAAAGCCGATAGCATCTTTGAAATAATTTATAAAAGTTATTTTAAAAGGCATAAAATGTTTATTCAAATCATTTTCTATTTACCAAGGAGATTTCATGTTCTTGATGTGTAATTAATAAAAAGTCTAAAATACTTGATTTTTTTTTTATTTGAATATATTTTATTTTAAGGATACAAATGGATTTCCATAAATTTCAAGTCCAACTTAGAGTTAAAATAATAATAATAGCCTATTAGTGAAACACCCCCCGGGACTCAAACATACATGCATGACCAAAGCCATTAGAGTCGGTCGATGATCCGATTGCGCCACACCACCTCAAGTAAAAGTATATGCCGATAGAAATTTGAATGAGATTTCAAGCAAGAGCTTTAACCTACCTGAATAACGGTTAGGAATGGATTTCTGAGGATGTTCAATACTGCTCGATGGGAAACATGGTACAACTAGAAATAAAAAAGAGATATTACGTACAATATTAGAAGACTGTGGCAAATTTGAAAAAATTAGCAACTGCTAAAGCAAATGTTTACTGTGAGACAAATAGCATTACATAACATGTGTGCAAAGGCACCGCAATGTAGAGAACTTCAATACTTGTATGTACCCAAAGCATCTGTATAGTAATCCAAGTTCTACAATTCTCTACACTTTCCAAATTAGCAGAAAGAGCGATAGATTATACTATAATATAACTACTTTATGGCTGATTAACGCATTTTGTTTTTAACCGTGCTATCAAATAACTTTAGAAATGAACAAATTAACAACGTAAACATATCGAGGCTAGCCTTTCTCTAATATATGGACATCAAGTTTAAAGCAAAGCTTTGAAAAAAGTAAAGTAACTGCTTGATGAGCTACCTGTGAAAAGAAGGATGTCGGGTAGTTGATGGAAACGATGCTCGGTTCTTCGTCGTTGCGGTACTGGGTGTAGATGCTCTCTGTAGCCTCTCTCATTGTCTTGTTGTAGTGAGACTTCTCGTAGCAATCTGCTAGGTTCACTTTGCTCTTCTCTCCATTCTCTATAGCTGCCACACCACTCTCTACATCTTCTGAGGAGAGAATTGAACATCTTGAATATTGGATATGTTCAATATGTATAGTGAAATAATTCTAAGAGAATTGGAGGATGAAAATGGGATACAAGTGGGTGGCCATTCAATCACAAATATTAGATATGCTGATGACACTGTTTTATTTTCTGAATCAGAGAAAGATCTCCAGAGACTCCTGAATGTAGTTGTAAAAGAAAGTGAGAGAATGGGACTAAAAATCAACTATACCAAGACAAAGTGCCTGGTGGTCTCCAAGAAGAGCAGTCCAAAATGTAACTTGAAACTGAAAGAACAGATTATTAAACAAGTCTCCTCATTTAACTACCTCGGCAGCATGATCACCAAGGATGTCAGATGTGAGACAGAGATCAAGAGAAGGATAGCTCTCGCTAAATCTGCATTTTCAAAGTTAGGCAAAATTCTGACAAATCGAACAATGAGTATGAGGACCAGAATAAGAGTATTGAATTGTTACATCTACCCAGTACTTATGTATGGTAGTGAAACATGGACTTTAGCCTCTGATACTAAAAAAGCGTTTGGAAAGTTGTGAAATGTGGTTTTTAAGAAGAATGATGAAAATCCCCTGGACTGACAAAGTTAGTAATGAGGAAATTCTTACACCAGCTGGAGTGCAAAGGAAAATGATACGTGAGATGTTGATTAGGCAGTTGAAGTTCATGGGTCACATTACACGTAAAGAATCTTGCTTTGACAGGGAAAATTGTGGGAGAAGGAGTAGGGGAAGAAGGAGGATACTTTGGATGGACAGTCTGCATAAATTGTTGGAAGAGAGAGGAGTGAAAGAACTGGGAGTGGTACTAATACAGAAGGCTAGGAGCCGAGGGCTGTGGAACAGCATGATCGCCAAAGTCAAACGATATGGCACTTAGAGAGAGTGAGATTAGTATCAATATGTTGTGTCACAAGGTAATGATTCACAAATCCCGGACACACTTTTTTATATTATTTCTTCTTACTGCCCCTACCACATCAACCCAAACATATGGGTCTCATGCTTTTTCAACAGCAGCACCTGTCTTGTGGAACCAACTGCCTGACCAGCTTTGAGTTGTCGAGAGCACTGACGGCTTTGGGAGAGCCCTGAGAACTTATTTGTTTTTTGAGGGTTTCCTAGAGCTGCTTTGTCCTTTTGCTGGTTAGGAGATTGGTTCGGTTGGTTAGGAGGTTAGTTGGTGCTTCATATGGAGGTCTGTTTGTCGAATTTGTAATATGTCATGTCAAATAGTTTTACTGAGGTGTAATTATAGGTTAATTGACTGACTTTCCCATAAATATGTTTTGTTATTTGCTTACCATAAAACTCTGTGTATAAGACGCACCTGTGTATAAGACGCACCCCTATTTTGGGGCCCAAGAAGAAAAACCTATGTATAAGACGCACCCCTGACTTTGAATTTTTTTCGGTGGCAAAAAAGTGCGTCTTATACACAGAGATTTACGGTATCTACTTTGTTATTTATTATGTTGTATATATATATAAATATTCAAATTTGTCATGATTGTATAACGCGTAGAGAAATTTTCAATTTATTATGCGCTTAAAGGGATAGTCCACCCCAGGATTTTCTTTAGCTGACGATATAGACCTAATAATACCATGAAGAATGATACAAGTCTCATTAAAATCCATGATCACATAACGAAGATATATCGACTTTTTTATCGAAAATCAGCCGCCCCCCAAATGCAAATGCGTTACATGGGCATGAAACGATTGTGACGTATGTTGCGAGCTGCCTTCTTATTTCGGAGACATTCACTTTCGCTTTCACTTTCATTCATGATTCGTCGTGTCAGTGCGATAACAGTGTACCGCGAGCGAAAGTGAATGTCTGCGAAATAAGAAGGCAGCTCGCAACATACGTCACAATTTCGATACTATCGGTTATTTTTTGGCGATCGTTTTTTGCCCATGTAACGCATTTGCATTTGGGGGGCGGCTGATTTTCGATAAAAAAGTCGATATATCTTCGTTATGTGATCATGGATTTTAATGAGACTTGTATCATTCTTCATGGTATTATTAGGTCTATATCGTCAGCTAAAAAAAATCCTGGGGTGGACTTTCCCTTTAATAAATGTTCTCCATTATTATTCTTATCAAAGGATAGAATAAATGACAGCAAGGCCTGTATGTCTGTTACATACAGGTAGTTGTGACTCATGCTCCACCCACCTTGATCTTTCTCCGGTGATTTCAGATCAGACTGTCCCAGGATGACATCCAAGAAGAAGTCTGGTGGATTGTTGTGTTCTTCACACTCAAAACCTGAAGAACAAAATGATAACAAATTAGTTTAAAATGAGTTAGAAAGTTATCAAAATACAAAGTACATCCTGCCCAACATGTAGGCAAACACTAGTATAGTATAGGTATTGATTGTAAATCATATGTTCATAATCTTGTATCTTTATGAGCAGGGGAACATGTTTAAATTGACTGTAGGGAATGCATTCAGGTTACAAAAAAAAATCAAGTTGGCAATAAAGTTACATTCAAGTGAGCATTCATATCAGAATTCAATTCAGAAATAATGGAGCGTGTATTGATTTTAGCTTCTGGGAATAATGTATTCACATAAACAAGGAAGATTACATCCAACAACAAAAAAGTAAAAAAATTGAGAATGCATTCACATTATAGCAGTGGGAAACCACTCCTCATCAGCAATGATAAATATGTTCATTCAATTAAGAAGTTACAATATATTATACAGTAGGTTTTGCGGGTACAATATATTAGTAGAGAAGATCACATACAAGTTAACAGTGAACTAAAGCATGCATTCATTATAACTGTATGGGATTGTATGTATTCAAATGAACAGTCAAAAATGCCATCAAATAGGCACTCAAGAATGCATTCACCAAATAAGCAGTGGAGAATGCATTCACCCAATCAGCAAATGGATACACATGTGTGCAGTGAGGAATGCATCGATTCACATTAGCAGTGGGAATATAATATCAAAAGCTGAGAATACATTCACTTTATGAAAAATGTATTCTCAGCAATATCAGGAATGCTCACACAAGTCAGCTGTAGAACTGCATTCGCAGTGCCCATCTTGCCTGTTGGTATTAGCTTGTTATAAATCTTAATTATTTGGAATGGACTTTTCAATTTTATGTAAAATGAGAGGGGAGGGAGGGAGAATGGGAGGAAGAGAGGGAGAATGGGAGGGAGGGAGGGAGGGAGGGAGGGAGGGAGGGAGGGAGGGAGGGAGGGAGGGAGGGAGGGAGGAAGGAGGGAGGGAGGAAGGAGGGAGGGAGAAAGGGGGAGGGAGGGAGAAAGGGAGGGAGAAGGGAGGGAGGGAGGGAGAAAGGGAGGGAGGGAGGGAGAAAGGGAGGGAGGGAGAAAGGGAGGGAGGGAGGGAGGGAGAAAGGGAGGAAGGAAGGGAGGGAGGTAGGGAGGAAGGGAGAGAGGGAGGGAGAATGGGAGGGAGAAAGGGGGGGGGGAGCGGAGGAGGGAGGGAAAGAAAACCCTAAACTTACCAATAGATGAAAAGTATTCCAAAGCTTCTTGGGCGGGGCCATGGTAGATCGTCCGCCCTTGTCCCAACAGGTGCATCTTGTCAAAGAGACGGAAGATGGAGTAGCGAGGCTGATGGATTGAGAAGATGATGGTGCGCCCTCTCTTGGACAGACTGTATAAGAAAGATCATATTTAAAGTTGAAGACATATACAGTGAATTCTTGCTATACCCAAGTCATCGGAAATCCATGAATTACTCTTAGTCAATCTGTTGTGGTTTTTAATTTATTATTCTACCTGGAGAACAATATACAGAGTCACTGTCATGCCATGAAAATGTTGGGAAATAAGTTTAAATAACTGTTGTCCTGTTTCAGATTTTGAAGTCTTCTCACAGGAATGTGAAAGACTTAACCAATTGCAAACAGGAACCAGGTAGATCCTGTATTATGTATATGGGAGTGAGATATTTCAATAGCGAACAGGTTGACTGAGACTGTGAGACACTTTGGGTTAATAAAAAAGGGGCATTTCGAATGTATTCACATCTTAGATGTCTTTTTTCTCCTTCATGATAGCTCATCAGCCAAGTATATAAATAATGAAAAGTGATATAGTCATTCAGCTTTATACAGTAGGCTTGCGGGTGCACCATGTAAGAGAGAGAGAGAGAGGATTGAGGAGTCCTGAGAAGTCCTGAAGAGAGGATTGAGGAGCCACTCATCCTCTCCAAGCGCTATAGTTCTCCTTAGAGCTATAAGCTAGGAAAGATAACAAACAGTCCTTTTCAGGACTCCTCAATCCTCTCTCTCTGTCTCACATGGTGCACCGCAAGCCTACTGTATATCTACATCACCATGCAAGCCGACACTTACAAGAATCATTTAGCTTTGTAGACTTACCTGGCTAACAGATGCATGACAGCATTCGCAGTACTAGCATCCAAGCCTGTCGTAGGTTCGTCTAAGAACAGAACACTGGGTTTTGTGATGAGCTCCATCCCGACATTGGTTCTCTTCCTCTCTCCTCCTGACACGCCTCGGATGAACTCTGTTCCAACCTAAGATGTAGCGATACAAAATAGAGAGGAGACTTAAAAACCTTTGCCTTTAACAAGAAAAATGATTGCATCAAACAATGAACAATAGCACTGAAGGATTCATTGACATTATGATCAAGTAAAATGTTTTGGAAAAGTTGATTAATATTAATTCAATCTAAATCAAATACTTGTTTTAAAGAACTTCCAATTACCAACACTATAATTCTTTATTCTAAAATATTTCCTGCTTAATCACTTTTCACAAAGGAAAATGCTTTGGAAACTAATCTGGATCAAAGTTAATTTAGAATTTATCCCAACTTTGTTATGATTGAATATGCTTCATGTGAATTTGCATGCTAATTAACTTTAAATGGATAAGAAAACACCATGCAATCAAATGTTCTTCTTCATTTTACAATCATTCTAAATAATCTCCCTGTGCCACATTGTATTTATCATGGGATAGATACAACATGCCACAATCTCCAAGATTATTACAGTTTCCAGTGTAAGGTTCATCTATAACAGTATTAAAGGTAAAGACCAGTTTTGGAAACGCCCCCCCCCCCCCCCTCTCAAAAAATGAAATGGAAGCTCTTATTACCAATCATGTGAAAGAATATGTTTTGACTAATACGTGATCTATTTGGACCTGATAGATATAACGCACGTGTCTCGCACATGTGGGGGCAGTCCCATATACATCTTTCTGTGTACAGTACTTGTAACTTTATCAAGACTGGGCCAAATTTTTTATCATTTTGATGGTTCCAGAACCTTGCAGCACACACCAATACACAACTTTATCTTAAAAAAGCAACAATGAAAGAAATAACACAAAATATTAGATTCCTACCTTACTATCACCGACGTGTGAAAGACCGAGCTCAGCTAGGATTTCATCCACCCTATCCTCCCTCTCCTTCTTACCGACCGTCTTGGGAAGACGGAGAGCAGCAGAGAACTGAAGATTCTCTCGGATGGTCAGCGTTCCCATGACGACATCATCCTATCAAATAGTTTATACAAATTATGATGATTTGATGTATACTAAAGTAAATTTCATTAATGCATTCACTGCTGAATATTTAAGAGCTCGAGTTGGTTAGATCATGAGTCAGTGAAAACTATTTCTCGAATAACTGTCTAGCTAACTTGGTACTACTTGTTATAAAAGCAATGACAATATTGAAAGGCCCTTTTATTTGTTTTCACCTTCACTATACTACCCCACTATGGACAAATATATTTTGCTTTGATATACTGAATTTTCAAATGGTATTTTATTTATTTATTTATTTATTTATTTATTTATTTATTTATTTATTTATTATTATTTTTTTTTTATATTTATTTATTTATTTATTTATTTATTTATTTATTTTTTTTATTTTTATTTATTTTATTTTTTTTTTTTTGGGGGGGGGGGGTTTAGATTGTCTTAGAAAAACCATCATGGAATAGTGGTTTGTTCACTTGACTATCATCATAAGGCTGAGGGATCAAATGTCTGGTCAGTGCATTGTCCAAGCATGGCATTTTAACCACATACCGGTACCGGTACTTGTTTCTCTCAAGCCAGGTATTAAATAGGTACCTGACAGGATTTATTTCTTGAAATGGACTGTACTTTGATGACGGCTGTCAGAGCTAAAGCAAGGGTAATAAACTAGGATAATAATATCTTGACCTTTCTTTCCGGACATGCATAGAACCAAAATTACCTGGACAACATATCCGGAGACGCATTTGAAGTTCTTTGGTTGTGGGGCGCCATCTATGAGGACTTGACCCGACAGTCCGTCTGGGTCTTTCCGAGCTGCTAACACATCCAACAATCTAAAGAGGAAAAACAGTGGTGATTGACCGAAATCCCCAAGCTAAGTTATTGGATGGTTGGTTGGTTTTAACTGGCTGCTAAGAAAGCATACGTATGTTTGTAAGTAAACATCAAGGGAACAAACAGCTTTTTGAAAGTCCTCTCTGAAGGACTTGGGAATGAGAATTAATGTCCAACTGAAGGGTACTCGTGCATCGACTTGGTTTTGAACCTTTGCTCCCGGTTATGAGACTACTGCTCTACCACTGAGCTATTGCGCCTCCTTATCACAAGTTTCTTTTAACAAAGTTGCCAGAAATGCTATATTCCCAGCTGGAACGAATACGAATTACCCTTTTGAGTTGTTTGACAACAGTTTCAATTGGATTCAATCTGAACTTGCAGCTTATTTTAAGGGATAGTTGAGTTCTTGTTCCAGACCGCAAATGCCTTCAAAGTACATGGTTATTGCTCTTATTCTTATTTATGAAATTTCTAGTGCTCTTTTAGGACCTAATACGACAAACAGACAATTTATAATTACAATTAAGAGAGTTGAGATTCTTGTAACTTACGATGTTTTGCCACTGCCTGTAGGTCCAAGAATGGCGTTCATCCCAGGCTTGAATAATCCACTGAGATGGAGAGAAAATAATAGATTTCCTTTATTTCACATTTGAAAAGTAGGGTATAAACATGTAGGTCAAGTTTTTAAAGATTAATACTTGGGATACATTGACTTTCTCTGCTCAGACAAAGCTTTGTACCTTAAACATAAAGCTGTACTGACAAAGGATTAGATTTATTGATTTTTATTTATTTCCATTCAGTTTTGGTTCATTAATATAAAAAGTATGGAATGAGGTAGTCCAAGAATTATTATTGTTATTATTAATGTAATTATATTCAATCATAATAATCATAATCACAATAATGATAATTGCAATAATCATTAAAAAAATGAAAATAATTGCTATTATGACCAAAATAACAATAATAATAGTGGATTCATGTATAGCACCCATGTCTGTCAAACTTGACAATCCTGGGGCCTCTCTACAATTTTTACTCAAATGTAGATTAACATCTTGCGACACGACATTAGTGAGACAGGGATGCAAACCCTGAACCTTGTGGTTCACAGTCCAGAAACTCATCCACTGGACCACAACATCAAAGACCAGAGAATAAAAACCTTCACATTTGTTTCTATTATGACACAAGGATTACACGATTCAAAGAATATTTACATTGATCAATGAAACCTTTGTTCTGGTTGCCTATGGCGGGCGAAACATGCCATATACATGACAACTATACAACCATACATCCATTCGATGGATGTAAGGTTTTAACCAATCAGAACGCAGGAAACTGTACAACTATACAACCATACAACTATACGACTATACGGCTATGCATCCATCGAACGCATGTATAGTTTACAGCGTGCGGGCCGAAGTGCCATAATAATAATAATAATAAAAACGTTACTTATAAAGCGCTTACCACCGAAGTCTCTAAGCCATAATCAACAACCATACAACTATACGACTATACGTCTATAAAGCTCTGGTTTCAACTACTGCTCGTGCAGTGGTTTCTCTCTCCCCCTCTCTCCTCACAAAACAACTGCTGCTCGTGCAGTGGTTTCTCTCTCCTCCTCTCTCCTCACAAAACAACTACTGCTCGTGCAGTGGTTTCTCTTTCCCCTCTCTCCTCTCAAAACAACTTTACTGCTCGTGCAGTGGTTTCCCTCGCCCTCCCCCCCCCTCTCCTCACAAAACAACTGCTCGTGCAGTGGTTTCTCTCTCCCCCCCCCCCCCCTCTCCTCACAAAACAACTACTGCTCGTGCAGTAGTTTCTATCTCCCCCTCTCTCCTCACAAAACAACTACTGCTCGTGCAGTGGTTTCTCGATCTCTCCTCACAAAACAACTACTGCTCGTGCAGTGGTTGTTTTGAGAGAGAAACCACAGTGGTTGTTTTGAGAGAGAAACCACTGCACGAGCAGTAGTTGTTTTGAGAGGAGAGAGGGGGAGAGAGAAACCACTGCACGAGCAGTAGTTGTTTTGAGAGAGAAACCACTGCCCGAGCAGTAGTTGTTTTGTGAGGAGAGAGGGGGAGAGAGAAACCACTGCACGAGCAGTAGTTAAAACCCCTGGCTTTATAGACGTATATAGTCGTATATAGTCGTATGGTTGTATGGTTGTATAGTTGTATAGTTGTTTATTATGGCACTTCGGCCCGCACGCTGTAAACTTTACATGCGTTCGATGGATGCATAGCCGTATAGTCGTATAGTTGTATGGTTGTATAGTTGTACAGTTTCCTGCGTTCTGATTGGTTAAAACCTTACATCCATCGAATGGATGTATAGTTGTATAGTTGTCATCAATATGGCATGTTCCGCCCGCCATAGTTGCCATGTTTGTCATGACAAACAAAATTATAGACACAGATCTACAGGAAGATATTTCAATTGGTCATAAAATTGGTAATAGTGGCAAAGTCCTTGGTTTTTGGTAACTTTCCCTCTTGAGAATTGATCATGTGTACGCATACATGTATACCAATACAAAGTCCAGCATTTGATAATCCTTTCATAACCCTGCAAGGACTGAACCTCATAATTTCTAGGAAGTGCACAAAACTCCACAGAATCAGTGAATCCCTCAAAAGAAACTTACAACTTGGAAGTTTCATAACACTGGATTATTTGGATTACCGGTAGTAGTAGTTTTTATGTCATAGAATAGCTAAGATCATTGATTGATGGGTGAGAAGTTCAATAAATTCTATGATGTATTTTTGTAATGTAACAACGATCAATCGTATCACATCTGCTCCAGCGGCAACCAAATATTGCTCCACAGTAATTTCCCACGCTAACTGAATTCCTACAGTAACTTCAACTCTGGACCCCAAAAGTCATCCAATACTGTAACTCACCCATTTCCTAAATCTTACCTAAAACCCAATTGCAATTCTAACCCTTATATACTCTGTTCTCCTGACCCTCCAAAATTATAGCAATTGATTTAATTTTTGAATTACAAACAACTTTGCCACAGGTCTCTCAAATATTCCTTTATAAGTACAACCAATATCCTGTTTAAAAATGATTAATGAATGTTTACCTTGAATATGGTTATAATCAGCATCAACATCATTTACTGTGAATTATGTAGTTTGAAATTTCAGTCACTATACCTAAAACAATTCTGAAATTTCTAACTTATATTTAATTATATTATCATCTGCTGAGAGCCAGAAGGGCATTAACTTGTATCATTTAAAGCCTATCTGCACTAGTTTGGCCAGGATGGATTAGACCTCCATGCATGGTCACTGACAGTTGGTCATCTCATAAAATCAGCTCTGAATTAACATAAGAAAAAGAGGATCATGGGGATGAATGGTCACCAATTAGAGATTATTTGCTATATAGAGGGTGCAAGTAGCTATAAGTAGTGCAGAAAGGGTTAATCCGAGCAAGAAAGTAGTCTTATTTGCAGCCACAAACTGATTGGAGTTCAGGGTAGGCTTACAGCTTAGAGTATAGGGTCTGAGCCCGAAGACTAGGTATGCTTGAAGGGCAACCCTACCCTTGTCATAACATCATTTGAATGCAAGCAGAAAAATAAGATAAACACAATGGCAAAAGTTTCACAAATGAATCAGACCAGTAATAACAAAGTTATGAATGTTTGAAAAATAATATTACCATTATACTTCTATGTGAATCTCTAATTGTCAGTTTGGTCAGTGGATTGTACGTACATGTACCGGTAGTCACGGATACCTCTTCCGTTTATTGCGTACAAAAATACAATTGATTTCTGTTTTTCTTCCAAGTGCCTTCACTTTTGGGAAACTAGTCAAAATGTA
>JAVYIG010014504.1:0-41151 GCA_035222895.1 Strongylocentrotus droebachiensis | reverse complement strand
CTCCCTGAAGATCCATTGACATTTCGTCTAATGATGCAGGGGGTGATTATGACGGACCTGTTGTTCGGAAATCCATCCTTTTTTGCCAGGTTTGTAGAAAAAAATTATCAAGTTAGAGGAAGTGCAGACAGGAATAAAAACCCATCTGCATATATATAGAGTAAGCTACATCAAGTTTGAAGGCTGATTTGAAGAAGAAACTAGTTTCTTAGATTCATCTTCATTTTTTTCCTCATTCTATTAATTTCTGATTACTTTCTCCTTGAAGTATGTATATTTCAAAGCTGGTCGACAGTGCTTATGGTACATTTTAAACATGTATGCACATTTTTATGGAAAAAGACCTCTTGCATAAATATATATTAAAGTCAGGGGGCAGATCGAGGGTCGATCCTGTTAGGTGTGTGTGTGTTTGGGGGGGGGGGGGGCAAATTCCCTGAAAAATTTCTTACAATCAAAATAAGATATAATAATTACCGTAAGAAAAAACAGATTTTAGCAAAAGCAAAAACGCAAAAATAGATGTACTGTTTAAGGTTTAAAATTTGAAAAAAGGGGGCAGCACAAGGAGACAATAAGGGAATATTTTAGATTCTGTGTAATTAAAAAAAGGGTGTTGGGGGGAGGAGGCGTTGCTTAATTATATTTGAAAGCAGCTTAAAACAAAGTGTTTCTATGAAGATTTGTTGCATCACTTGCATGTATGTGCAATAATACGAACATTCATCCCAAAGCCATTTAGAAATCTTTCTTTTCACACCTTTAATATACAGAGAACCGTATGCTGTTTTCTTAGCCGTGGCTGATCAAATTTTGCATTTCATGCCTGAGCTATCTTACTGAAAAGCTTACTATTTTTGCCGGGAATAATCTAAGAAAATGCTGAATGAATATTCCAACAAACCTAGTCGGTGGAAAATTGTAGCTTAGTCATAGTACTTACAAACGTGCATTCTAGCACGGAGGTTTGCCGAGTTTCTCTTGTGTAAGTTTAGAACGGGCCAGGAGATTTGTAGCAAATATTCATCCATGCTAATTAAAGCACCTTGGCTCTGATCGTATGAGTAAGAATATTATTTGTTTATACAGTGTAGATGATCTGGAAAAATTTTCTACAGGGGAAATGATGCAGGAATTTCTGCAGTAAACCTGTATGTGAGTAAAGTTACAATGTACATATGTACCGTACAAAGAGAAAAATGGCAACAACACTCACACTTGCAGATACATGTGCATGTTCACAACATGTATGAGTAGTAATTGTAAAATAGTCTGTTTGGAGCGACAGGGCAGTAACTCATATACTGTAATACATACATAGTTAATGCCCTTCTTGCTCCAGAGTCCAAAAAGATGAAATCAAAATAAGTTTACTTGTCATCCTTTTTTGTAATGTTCCCTCATTGTGAAGAAATATGTAAGGTCTTACTGAGAAAGATCCTGTGAAAAATCTGCAATTTTCTAGAAAATTATTTGTTTGACCATTCTATGCTTCTGAAATATTTCAAAGGGTGTATATATACATGTAGTCCTGTCCAAACAGAAATAAGTAACTTATAATGCTCTCAAGACTCTTCTAATGCTAATGACAGGGCAGGGAGGGGAAGGGGTAGGGGGGAACTCATACATTCTCAATGATGCCATGCATTTCAGCTCTTTTCCAACCATCTGAATGACTTCCTTCATAGATTTACAGGTATTTCCACACGAACATGCATTCATGCTCCTAAATGCTGATTGTGTGGCAATTGTTGAGTACTTGTAGCAGCCTTGCATGTTGCCAGTATGACGGTTAGAAACATGAATACAGCAATCAGTGGTTCTATTCCTATCTCTAGATCTGCAGCAGTGTGTTTGCAAGGCCTTTCAATCAGCATACATTGTATACTTGAGGCTCATACTGATAAGGTGCAGTAGAGTGCCACAAAAAAGCTGCCATGGTTTTTTTTTAACGTAAAATGAATAGCAGCTGCGCACATCAAAGGACTTATGTGCATATTTATTAAGCTCTTTATTATAAGATAAGAGAACTGTGATGTATATTATATTTTATGTCATCATAATCACCTTGATTTTGCCGCATAATATCTGAACAAGCCTTTATGGGTACCGCAGGATGGTCCACAAGGGGTTTTAACATGTAACAGCGATAGGTTTGAATTTCGAAATTCCATGTTTAATGATTAGCCTCAGGTTTAGATTTTGAAATTATTGGTTTGAAAATTGTGAAGGGTTAAAACTTATTTTCAACCCAAATGATTTCTAAAGTATTAATCATCACTAATTGTTTGAAAAATGCTCCAAAATAGGCCCAGATTGCACCTTAGAGCAGATAAGAACCCTGTATATCTAGAGCCCTTGAGTGAGCCCTGCACCTGAACATCATCACACTTCACAAACACCAGTTCATACTCATGCCAAGTTTGAGTTCATATGTTTGAATTTTTTTTTGTGGACCTCCCTGTGTAGCGCGCATACTATAGGCCTTTCTTTTCACAACACTTTGTTCTGAAGATTTGATGCTGCATTGGTGTAGCTATGGGCGACACCTGATACTGTTGAATCAAATGAAGACCTTGGACTGAATGAAAGATTAATCGGTCTCTCGTTAGTATTCCAGCTAGCAATCAGTTGCAGATATGTATCGGCAATTCAAGATAAAGATGAGTTCTGGAACCTGTTTCACAAAGCCTTTTTTCAATGACAAATGACAAAAATCTGCTGATAACCAATCAGAAGCAAGGATTTCACCAGCTTATAACAAAACTGTCATTTGTCACTGATGACAAGTTTTGTGAAATGGGGCCCTGGTCATGCTATAAAAATTGAAAGAAACTGTCTGGAAGCAATTTGAAAGGGTCATTAATATTGAAACATCTTTAATCGTAAGAGGGGCATAGTGGGAGGGGGAGAGGAGGGGGGGGGGGGGGAGCTTGGTTATGTAACAACAGCCCCTATCAAACATTGATAAAAGAAAAAGACAGTGAGAAAAATTGGACATAGCGAGAAAAAAATATATGAGAATCAAATAGTGAAACCTAACTGCTTCCATCAATAAATTGCTTCTTTGATTCAGCAATTATTAATCCCATTGTAATATAATGGCTTAGTAAGACCATGGCCTCCCTCTAATGATTGTTCCATCGCTACATGTATGTCACTGATCACTTGTACATGTACTTATATCACCCTTTAGAGTCCTCTTCTGCAACATGAGTGCACATACATACATGTATATTTGCTGAATGTGGAATATCTTAAAAATAGCTACACTATGTTTGATCATCTGTATTGAATGTTTGTAGCAGACTTTCAGTAACCAGTATTTTGCCCTACTTACATGTACATGAACAGGTCCTTACATTTTAAAAACAAATAGTGAAGTACCGGCGCTAAAATCCCATTTCAAACAAGAGCCAAGTATGTATGCACATGATGCTTAATTAATGGAGGAAAAACAGCCTGCAAGTAGTCTGTTCATTAAGAATGCCAAAATGTCACTCAGCGAAATGAGAAAAATTTGCGCTACTGTGAAGAGCCTATCTTGATCTTTGCATATCCATGTATTTTTCAATTAATATTTTAGTGGTAATGTCCGCCTTGATTTTATTATATGATGTTTGAAATGAACTTGATTTAGTAAAACAGACAAAATCCAATGAAGCAAAGAGAGAGAGAGAGAGAGAGAGAGAGAGATTGATGGAGAGAGAGTGAGAGGGGGGAGGGAGAGAGAGAGATTTACTTCACGTACATGCAGAGGCATTTTGTTCCTTCGGCACTCAAACTGTACACATAGTTTATAATATATTTATCAATAAAACACATGCATGTCTGCACCTAGCCATTTTTTTTCTTACCAGGCCGTAAGAAAAGTTAAAATCGTTTCACTCCTTCCTATATCCTCCCTGAGGCAATCCCGCTTAATTTAACGAAACTGATAGCTCCGATCCATCACTACCTTATATTAGCTTTGCCTCGAATTCTTAATTTCGGCTGAGCACCGCCACCGAGAGGGGGGTGACCTACCTAGCTGAGACTGTTTTGATCGAGACAGGATGCCACGACAGCGTCTGCAAGATTCTCTTGGGGAAAGCAGGAGTTATAGAGCTCCTCTCATGGATCATAGAATAGTTTGATCGTCTTGAGCACCCTTTCCGTTCCATTATAAATCATTCTCACATTTAGACACTTGTGTCTCGGGCTATGTTGCCACGCTTAATTGAAGATAAGCTTAAAGATAAACTCCAGTTCTGGTAAAAAAAAAAAAAAAATAATTCTCACAGAATCAAACGAAACTTACACTGAATGTTCAAGATTACAAATAAATGACATGTGCCAAACAATTTTGGAAGAAAATGTATACTGGCTGAGTAATGAGCATAGAAAGATAAGGAAATCAAGGTAGTACTAGCCCCGACACCATGTGTGTTGTCCCATATATAGCTTTCTGTGTACAGTGCTTGTTACTTTACCAAGACTCTGTCAAATTTATTATGATTTTGATGACTCCAGAACCTTGCAGTGCACACCAATACTTACATGCTACATGATCAACTGTTTCTGATCCTTTCCACACCTTTTCTTTCACAATGCAATCGCATTACCAGTTCTAAAGTTTATCTTTAAGTTCTGGTAATAATAGAAAATCCATTCTCATAGCATCCACCAAAACTTACACTGAATTTTCAAGATTACAAACAAATGTCATGTGCCCAACGATTTTTGGAGAAAATGTGTAAGGGCTGAGTAATGAGCGTAGAAAGATAAGGAAATCAAGGTACTTAGGCCCGACACCATGTGCTCTATTAACACATGTCACTATGTGCAAATGAGAGTTGTGGGTTTTATTGAAGATAGTTTCCTGCGAGTTTTTGTGAGGTTGTTTTTTATTTTACTGGTTCAAACAATCAATCTACCGCAGGATAAACAATCCAGAATGAATTATAGCCATGTTCTCTTGACATACGATGCCCATACCAGAGCTCAAGCTTGTCTTTAACTAACGTTCTCCATACCACCTTGTGCTAGTTTCATTTAGTTATTTTAAAGTACTTGAAAGGTTTGATGATCAATTTGAACCCATTTTTGTCTCCTTGAGGATACCATATTGTATAATTTAGGTGATATCGGTCGTTGAGAGCCAGAAGGGTGTGAATTACACATTTGACAAACACTTACCTGTCTAATTAATGTTATTATTAAGAGCCAAACGGTATAATGTATTACCATCTGATTAACATTTATGAATGATTTCTGCAATATCATCTATTGGGAGCTAGAAGGATATTAACACATTCTTTTTAGTTGGCTGATTTATCAGTAGTAGATGTAGAAGTGTTTTTCAATTTTATTTGTTTTAATTTATTATTATTTATATTTTTAAAGGAGAACTACCCCAAAGCTATTATTCATGGTTACTAGTACTATCCCTGAATATGGATGTTGGTTGTCGTCCGTTTATGTGTGGATGTTTGTGAGTGTGTGTGTGTGGTGTTGGGGGAATGGTTGAACAATCTACAGTAGATGTGAAATTGTTTTTTTGTTCTTTTGTGTATAATTCTCTATCTTAGAAAATTAATCGCAAAGGGACTACCCCAACTGCAGGTAGTTGTTAAGAATGAGGGGGGCAGATAAGGATGATTGAACAGCAGTAGGTGTGAATGTGTTGAGTTTTTTTCATTTTGAAAAGTAATTGATGTTTTGTTACAACCACAGGTCTTAAAAAAGATATCTGCTTCCTGTAAAAATAAAATAAAATTAGTTTTCCAAGGGATGAAACAAAAATAATGTTTTTGTCATCAAACCGGAAACAATTAAATAATTATTTTATTGTTGATTTTTATAACAAACTATAACTTTAAAGAATGTAAAATAAAGCTGATGAGTAAAAAAATATCACAAGATTGTTTGCTTTTTCTGTATCGCCAATTCAAAAAGACGTTCAACTGTTTGATCACATTTCATTCAGCAACAAAAATTATATATGCCACTTGCAGATCTATATTCAAAGGTAAAGTTGTATTCCTAAAAAGAGATATGAAAAGGAAAAAAATCTCTGTAATTCTAGGTTAAAATATTGAAGTATGATCAGATTCGATGGACATCCTATCCAGATTTTAATGAAAGCAATTATTTTTATGACCTTTATAGGTACTATATTCACAAAACTAGATGCCCTAAAATGCCAGTATTTCAATTAGATCCATGACCTTGCCCTCAATTGAAGAAAGAGTTTTATTGTGTGTTGAATCAGCTATTAAAACAAATGCACCGGGTGTTATATATATAGCAACCAGTAATTGATTTATCCGATTCACTCTCAATTTCGCAAGCTATATTTTATTGCTCATTAAATCAACAGTGCTTTTGTTATGCTTCTGAATTGTGCATGATTTTTATTTTGTCAACCATAGAATAAGGGATATTGAGAACATCCAACCATGAAATCTTTATATTTAAAGAAAGATGCAATATTTTTTTTGGGGGGGGAAGGGGGATTTTACATTTTTTAAGACTTATCTCCAAGAGAAAAAGAGGAAGCAGGATCAAAAATATTCCAGATTACTGACTAAATAATGGATCAATCATTGGGGCTAGACATGCATGTCCTGATTTTTATGAAGAATGATAGACCATACTATGATGCAAATCCTTTAATCCATCTTTACTCTTTATAGACAGGCAAGGATTACTAGAGATAACAATTTCCATATTTTAGTGCTTAAATCTAGAACAAGATGCACAATGGCGAATCCAGTCTTTATGAATATAAGACAGAATTTGTCCCAGACCCAGGGATGTTGGGGAGGGGGAAGGGGAGAGGGGGAGGGGGGAAGGGGGAGGGGGAGGGGGAGGGGGAGGGGGAGGGGGAGGGGGAGGGGGGAGGTGATATTTTAGGAGCTTTATGAATGTTAACCCAGTTATACTTCCATCTGTAAGTTATACTGATTTTACATCAGAGTTGAAAGTAAATAGCATTGTAACTTTACTTTACTTTAAAACATGGGATTTTTACAAACGCTTTTGGGAATATTTTGTACAAACCTCAAAAGGATTTAATCATTTTACTTTAGTTTCTTCCACCATGTCTGTGCTTTTTAAGATCATACTGAAGTAGGAGACTTCACCAAACGATGACTTTTATGGTGGCATAGTCCATTTTTTCTCCTTGATCGTAGGAAACGACCAGTAAAGTAGATTGCATCCTGCCATCAGTCAGACTGATGTATTTTTAACCTGAGCTTTTTATATCCTGATATGGTGGTTGATATAGAGCCCCATGTAAGGTGGAAAATGTAGCGCTCTGAACGTTCCCATTGCAGCTACTAGCCATTCATATTTTGGAGGAGCTATATTTCTGTCTTTAAAGATGAAGTTGAGTTCTGGTCATGCGATTGCATTGTGAAAGAAACGGTGTTGAACCGACCAGAAAAGGTTGATCATCTAGCATATAAGAATGTGTGTGTATTGCAAGGTTCTGGAATCATCAAAATTATAAGAAATTTTGCCAAGTCGTGGTAAAGTTACAAGCACTGTACACAGAAAGATGTATATGGGACTACACGAACACGTGGCGTAAAAAGCCGGCCCCCCCGATTTTTACGATGTTACATGCATATTTATAATATGAAGGCATTTGAAGAGCCATGCTTTTCAGGGAACATGTCTCATCTGATGTTCTTCCACACTTGCATAATAAGAATGAGTAACGCTCACAAATTATTTTTCACCTCTTCCCAGAACTCAACCTTCTCTTTAAACTAGTGTTAGGAACCCCTGAATCCTCTTGTTTTGTGAAAACATCTGTGATCATGTGGAATATTCTCTATTCCTATTTTTGGTGAAGGAGATTCCTAAATTTGGCTGTGGGAGGTTGGCAGGTATGCCAGCACCATATTAACGACATGAGGGAGATGATACATGTGTACTGAAGTGATTTAACTTTAAGAAGATGTTATCGAGGTAGGGTACCATGCAGGGTAAAATAACAGTATTAGGAGTGTTTCCATTGTCATATCCTGAAACAAAATGGAGATGATATCGTGATGCATAGAAATGGTGACAGAGATAGGGAGCCTCATGTGAGGTAGACAAAGAATTATTATGAGCTCTATGAGCGCTTTCCATTAATATTATTTTTAGGGGATGAAGCAGAAATAGTTTTAAAAAGCTACAACAAACAAACAAAAACAACACCAACACCAATCATTCTTGGAGGAACATATTGAACCAGATATATTCAATAAACTGCTTTACAAATAAATTAAAGTCCAGTTGCTTCAGTGTTTTTCTCCTTTGAAAACCTAAAAGAAATTTCAACTACTGTGCTTAAACTGCTCTTTTGTTAGGCAGTTAGTGAAATAGTCGTCCATGTCCATGTAAACAAACCCGTAATGCACTGGAATACTGTACAACGTTACAGCCTGAAAGTGGGAACAGTGCCTTAGAGGTACATGGGAACTCCCTGCATCCGCACGCGACAGATATCACCCCAAAATCATGGGAATCCCTCGCCTACCCCTAATGCAGACTAAGCAGATTTGCCTGATAATAATCCCCAAATTTACCCTCATGAATAGGGACGATCTATTAGTTAGGTAGGGGTCAAGTCGTCGGAGTCCTCGCTTATCTCGTCAGTCCGTCCGTCTGCGATACCTACGGCTCGCATCAAACCCTAATATAATCAGAGCATGCCGGTTGATTTATATATGAGGAGCCATGGCTGCTGTTTCTAAATTGAAAATCAGCGACTGCTCTAGTTGCTGTCCGTCTGCAGAGATTCCGGGATGTCTTTGCGAATGGAAGTCCGATTCATGAAAGAAAAGCTGTAATAGTGTTTCCCCGTCTGGACAAATAACTTTGGCGATGACATTCTATACGTAATGACAAGGCCAATCGATACGTGCACACGTATTTACGGTAATTCTATCCTTCATGTTGCGAGCATCACAGAATGTAGTCTTTTTAGGTTGCTATTCAGAGTATACATGAATGTTGCATGTTGCACAGACTCTCTTCAAAGGAGAGATTCAGCTAGGCAAATGTCTTTGAGGTAGTACAATTTTTGAAAATCAAGAGGAATACACAATGATTTTTTGTATTCTTTTATTTTGTGGGAGTGAAATCTGTAAATCTGTTAGGTACTTCTACTTCTCATTCTCATTAGCATAATTAGTCTGTCCCCTGTCTAAATCTGTAACAGTTGCATCTCCCTTGCATTGATTATTTTCACACCGTCTTTCTCTCTCTCTCTCTATATCTCTTTCATTCTCTCTGTCTCTGTCTCTCTCTGTCTTTCTGTCTCTGTCTCTCTCTGTCTTTCTGTCTCTGTCTCTCTTACTGTCTTTCTTACTGTCTCTCTCACTCTCTCTCTGTGTCTCTCTCTCTCTGTCGCTCTCTCTTTCTGTCTCTCTTTCTGTCTCTCTGTGTCTGTCTCTCTCCGTTTCCCACTGTATCTGTCTCTCTCTGTCTGTCTCTCTCTCTCTGTCTCTCTCTCTGTGTGTCTCTCTGTCTCTCTCTCTCTGTGTGTCTCTCTGTCTCTTCCTCCACTCCCAGACACTGCCTCTATCATCTTGTCCTTGTATGCTTGTTCTATTATTGTCTGCATCTCAGTGTATTTGTATGCCTCGCTGTCTAGCTACATGCACTTTCTTAGAAAAGCTCCAACCTAATCTAATATGCGACAGCTACATGTTATCAATTGAATTGCTACATTCAACATGCATTTGCTCTTGTTGCAACCATGCTAGACATTACACAATGTGACATACTAAATTTGACATTTAAAGGTAATACAAAGTTTTGGTATGGGGTCATGAATTTGGTTCAAATGAACATATTGGAAGCATAAGCGATCCTACAATTTGCAGTGATCGTTGTCGCGGTTCAACTCGAGTCTAAAGTTATGAAATTGTAAATAATAAACTCTTTATGTTGTATAGCTCCCTTTCAAGGTCAAGATATTAATTAAGCTATAAAACAATACAAATTTTTCGACCAAAGTTGACCGATTAGCTATTCCCGTTTGGAAATTATATATCATATCTACATATTCTGAGATTTTCATGGTCGCAGCTACTATTGTACGGCTGTAGGCGCTATTTGAAATTTATCAAAATTTATACGGGAGCACCGGTAAATTTTAATATCCAATTTTTCTCGAAAGTAGAAGTGTTTTAGGAGCTAAATTTTCTAGTGCTTATAATACATCCATAGGGGCATCAAAATATATCAAAATTGTAAAGAATCACTATCCACCCAATTTTAAAAAATTCCCAAAACTTTGCATTACCTTTAAGAGGCCCATATTATTTTTTAAGACTTGAAGTTCACCTACAGTTAACAACTACAATAACAACTACAGTTTTCATATCCCTTGTAAATTTGATGATTTTGTATAATTTTTCTTTTAACTCAAGAATGAAAGGTGGACGGGTTGAGTAAGGGTCTTAATTTGTTGAATACTTAATAGATGGATGCTTTAATATGTCACATTTTCAAGAAATCATAAAAATAGGGTCAAATAAAATATTTGCATACTTAAACAAATTACAAAAATTGGTAAGGGTTTGAAAAAGTTAGATGTTAACTGTACATAAATTACTTATGCCTTCTGAGTTGAGTTGCCCGGTACAATATTTACAGTCCAATTCATTTATACAATTATTATCAGTAGGTGAAAAGTGCACAAATGCCCTATTTATATCCTCCTCTCAACGTATGAAATGTATAAAATTCTTCTGATTTTCAAAGAATATGCAGAGCATTGTACATAGTAATCAGACATCGATGCACGGTTATCAGAAATGGCACCTTAACCTTTCAGCTTGCATGCTATCAAATCGAGGCTCGCGTCGTTGCTCAACACCGGCATCAAGAGTCAGATCCAGAAAAGAGCTTCCTCGATCACCCTCTGTCTCCTCCACATGCCCTCTTCCCTTCTTACCCTACCTCACGCACCCCCAGTGACCCAACCCAACCCAACCCTGATAGGAAATCCTTGAGAAATACTGAACAGATCCCAAAGCAGTGATTTCTCCTGTTTTGGTAATTGGATACTTAAGATGGTGCTTCTTACTCCCTTTCTCACACCTGTCCCCGCTCATTTTCCCCTTCCAATCCATTTCCCCCTCCCTACCTACTTATTGGCCCCTTTCCCATTTCCATCACCTCACCCCTCCCTAGCCCTTTCCCCTTCCCCATCCCAACTCTTCTTCCCAACCTTTACAATGATGTCTCCTATTTTGTATGTTGAAAGTTCCAAGATGGAGCTTATAAATCTCTCTCTTCCTTCCCTATCCTTCCCCTTCCTCCCAACCTTTATAAGAAACCCGAAAGGCACATCTAACAGGTCTCAAAGCAATGATGTCTCCTATTTTGTATGTTAAAAGTTCCAAAAATGGAGCTTCTAATCCTCTCTCTTCCTTCCCCCTTTCCCCCTCCTCTTTCCCTCTCTTCTTTCCCTCTCTTCTTTCCCTCTCTTCTTTCCCCTCCTCTTTCCCCTCCTCCCAAACTTTACAAGATACATGTAAGGCACATCAAATAGGTCCCGAAGCAATGATTACTCCTGTATATTTTCATTTCAATTGTTAATGCAAGGATTTCTTCCAGGTATTTCAAATGAAAAGTACCCAATCCATGGGCAGTCTGCAATGATGTGTAGGGAGAAAAAAGAATTCTTGTCATAGGTTTTCAACCCAATTTAACAAAGGTATCTCGTTGCCATGACAATTTCTGCAAGCCACCCTCAAAATGTTTCCTTTTATAACCTGTAGGGGCTCTTCAAATTTTTAATAAAAGATCGTAATGAGGAAAATACATGCCTCAAAGAGGAATAATAGAATTCCTACCTGGAGTGCTACAGGAAGTAGCTGTTGATAAGTGGCTTTGGGGCATTTAATTTGCACCAGTCCTTTTGTATTATGAGCATTTTGACATTTGCTCTTTGTTAAATGAATCCCGTCTTTATGGGAAAAGTTTCAATAACAGTCATATTTCTCAAGGAAGATGAGACAATGACCTGGAAAAGAGAGAAAGGCAAAAGGCCGAGGGAGAATAGTTTGCAACTACCATTACAGTCATCTACTAATGAAAATGTATGTTGTTACTTGGCTTGAAGCATCAACATTGTCCTCAGATGAATTCAAGTCGTTAACAAAAATTGAAATGGATGAGCCTAAAGTCTGAAGGAAGCTTGATGGCTCAGTGGTAGAGCAGTGGTCTTGTAACCCTGACATCCTGGGTTCAAACCCAAGGTGATAGCCCCCTACCCTGGCAAAGGCCACCTCTATTTGACGTTTATATATCTTATCTGGTTATATTTTCATTATATTCAATTATCAAATTTGATCATATGCTTTGCCCACTTGAAAAATTCAGAAACTGGTAATTTGATTTTGGGGCAGGAGATGTCAACTGCTTACTTTTCAACAAATGACATTTCAATTAGGATATTCTTCCAAAATGACATAAAAAGTATAAGACAGCGCACAAATTTAGTATTTCGTCTTTAACAAGAACTCAACCTCTTAATGTTTTTCTTGAAGAATTATAATGGAGAAGTGTCCCTGTCATGTCGATGGATGTTAATGTACCTTGGGCTGTGCGTAATTTCCTCCCATGCGATGGTCCCTTCAAATAACATAATGAAGTATGCTGTGAGATATAATCAGTTCAGTCTTGCATCGAAAGAAGCAATCACTTAAGACTCAAATTATTGTGAAAATTGTGAATAATTTGATCATGGTTCACTTACAGCCCTACCTATTCAATCAATCATCATTTTTTTTACATTTATTGTATCATTTTGATGAATGACATGAGGAATTTAATTTGTTCTATTATACTGCATGACATGTCTCAGGTGATATGAATACAGTGAAACACTGCGCAATTTTGACTGAAGTTTATCCATTTGTATGCTTTGTAAGATGAATATGCCACCCCTGTATTTTGTACTCTGCAATCTTTTGTATGTGCAGTGAACGAAAAAGGAGAGATTTGACGTAGGTAGTGTACATTTCGTCGCTGTTTTCACGAAGTGACGGTAGTGAAAAAAAATTGCATTCACTTTGCGTTACGATTTTCCTCACTACCGTCACTTCGTGAAAACAAGGACGATTTGTGCGTGAAGCAAGGAATTGAATTTGAGGCAAAGGAAATGTCTTTTTCTTTCAAGGCACAGTAAGAGTGATGAAGAAAGAACACTTTTTAATGTATTCAAAGAGAGAGAGAGAGACAGACAGACAGAGGGAGAGAGAGAGAGAGAGAGAGAAAGAGAAAGAGAGAAAGAGAGAGAGAGAGAATATACAGAAAGAATGGAGACGGAGAGATAGAGAAGGAGAAATGAATACAACATCATTGGAGAACTCTGCTCTTCTTGAAGAGCTACATGTACTTGCATTGTGTATACAAAATTAGAGAAAGAGATTGAGAAGAAAGTAGAAAAAGGGGAAAAACTCATGCTTTTTCCCTTTTTTTAGCAACATGCATGATGTTTACAAAATCAGAGAGAGAGAGAGAGAGAGAATGAGAGAGGGAAAAAGAGAGAAGTAAGGAGGAAGAAGATGAGTTCCCTAGGCAAGTATATTTATACAGCACACCTATAATGAATCTTGATTATGATTATTCATATGATTTATCCTTTGATGCATATTTCTGATTGGATTCCCTTTCCACTTTCCCACGTCATCTTCGTATTCCCGGGGTTCTTTTATCCGTGGAGATCAGTAGCATCGCCCCTTTCCTCCATCACTGGTTCCCAGGGCCTACATCACGCTCTCTAGGGGTAGCTAGAGATGCCTGCGCCTCTTTCTAATTTTCATTATTATCATATTATAGGTGCTGTTGATTTAGATTAAAGTTACATTTTCTCTGCTAGATCATATATTTTCTTTGATCCGGCTTCTCCCCATCCATGCAAATTTCCCCGGAATGCTGCTGCTCCACCGATCGTCGTCGCTCAACAATGAGGACGGCACAGTTCTTAATAATGTAATTCTCGGTTGTCATCGTAACCTGAGAGGGTCTCTCTTGAATGTCAGATCGTTAAAGGAGACGCTTTTAGTTAAAGGTTGCGTGTAATATGAACGGTGTTTAATAATGCATTTAGATAGAAACTCTTGACATGGGTGTGAATAGCTGAATAGTATGTATGTACAAGCCTACCTGCATGTTGTCAATAGGAGTACATATTTTGAAACCCCATCAAATCTAAAACAAATTGTGTGGAAAATGGAATCTGGGTTCAATGTCAAAGGTGGACAAATACTTTTAATGCGCCGAGCCGATACAGGTCTGGAAACTATAGAAAACATGAATTATGTGGGAGATATTTCATCGGTCAAGAGTGAGAGGGGCTTTAACTCATATCATTTTCCCATCTAGAGTTGAAGCCCTTCTGGATGTGAGGAGATGATTTGCTTTCTCTGCTGATGCATATCTCCTTCTTGTTAGAATTTCATATGAAAGTTCCGCCAAAAATGTGCATTATCGGTGGATGAATGCCTGTTTTCTGCTTTGTTAAAGTTCCACAAGACAAATGTGCGTTATCGGTGTTTGTTGAATTTTGAATGAAAGTGCATAAAGACAAGTCTGTGTTCAGTTTGGATTTCTGCAGGTTTTCAACATGTTGATTTTTACATGAATGTACAACTATGATATTTTAGGACATACAACAGCAACAACAACAAAGTGGAAATGATGTTCTTTTTTATGCATAAATGTATGTTGTGCATTTGATAGAATTGTATACAAAAAAGTACTAGAGACTGTTGCACGTACATGTATGCACACACAGTTCCACTTTAATAGCAGAATGGAAGTTCTAAAAGTAAAAAATTGTGTTTTATGGGAAACGATATTCACATTTTTCTTTTTGGACATGTTGGTCTTTACGTCTTTCACTTTGCAGAATTCTGTATAAAATTCCACAACACAAGCTTGTGTTATTTTTAGATATGCACATTTTCCACTGTGTTGAATTTCATGAATACGACATTGCGTTCTTTTTGGATGTGAACATGTTTGCCAGTTTGTTGAATTTTCTCCAACAAAGTGGAAATAATGTTCTCTTTGGAATTGTGTGTCTAATTTTCCAGTATGTTGAATTTTGGGGTGAAATTTCAAACAAAGTGGAAATAATGTTTTCTTTGGATGTGTACATCTTTTTCTCATGTGAAATCACCAACAAAGTGGAAATAGAATTGTATGATCAAATTACACGAAGAAATTTTTAGCTGTGAACCTTTTTTTGGACATACATGGGCGTATGTACTTTTTCTGCTTTGAAAAATATTCTAATATCAAAATATCAAAAGACAGAACTATGCATTCATTTTGGATTTGTGAAATAATTGTCCATTGTCTTTGCAATCTCCATCTATCCAGGCAAGAATGGTCTGAACTTCCTGATCCATGGAGCACAAGCCCAGGTCTCCTACTGTCAGGCTGGAGTGGTCCAGGCCCTGACCAGGCTAGCGGTCAGTCTAGGAACCGCTGCCCAGTGGTGCCAATTCAAGAGCCAGGACTTCCTTGCTAACTGGACTGTTGGCCCATTCCTGCTTATATCGTATGGTGATCTAAGGGTGAGGTTTAAATGTATTATCATGTAGGAGGTCTGATTTTTTAAAATAGTATTATTTTTATTATAATTATTATTATGATTATTATTGATTTAATTCATTATTTTATATAAACATTTAAAAAAAAAAAAAAAATGGGGGGGGGGGGGGGGGGGGCTAAGGGATACAATTAAGAGGATAGCAGAATATTTATAGGCATAATCCACCTTGCATTCATGATCAGTTGCTATTGCATGCTAGACTTGGAATATTTGTTATACTTCTTTTTTTCCCCTTCCACAGGGTTTTTTTATTTTCAAAACAAATTCCATCATATACAGTATATCCATATATTATATACAAATAATTAAAGAAATAATTTCATACATAATGGCTTAACACAGATAATAATCATCACGGTCGAAAACTTTGTGGCAGACAAAAACAAACATTTATGACAAAATTAGTACTTTAAAGGTACTATGTCCCATTTGCAGGCCAAAAAAATGAAAAAGTTAAATTCCAACTGCATTTGAAAGATAATACTTATTTAGAACTTCCCTAAAAAGGGTGGGGCTTGAAAATGTCTTCAAGTGGGAAAATAATGACTATTAGTTGTCAAATCGACTTTAGGGCTATAGAGCTCAAAAGTAATAGTCTTGATTTCAGACAATTGTACCGAATGGTCATACGTTTTATGCTGTGCAAAGATTCAATCAGTTTAATTTGGCCATTACAAGAAATGGGTTATTGATGTAGACAAATGCTCATGTACCCTTTACAACTCTTTTCATGTATATTATTACCAAAGAAGAAAAAAGCCAGTCAGTCACTCAATAGTGTCTGACAGTGAAGTCTAGCAAGTAAACGGGTTTCCTTGCATAATTTGAATATGAGGACACTGCTAACGTTTAAATTTCACAGATAGGACATACATGACATATTCATAATTCCTGCAAAGTTCTACAGAATTTGAGGTTGGCTGCAAAAGGGACATATAGTACCTTTAAATATATATAAAAAATACCAAACATAAAGTCCATGATCATGCTTGTGTTTTAGCACATTTCCAACACTCTCAAAATATCTTCTAAAGTGAAACCATTTCTCTTTCAATTTATTCTCTCTGAGATTTGTTTGGTATATATATTTTTCCATTTCATAATGACGTTTTACAGCTGATAAAATTATATCAAATGGGGGTAGTTGATTTCTTAATTTAGCTGAAAATATTTCTTGTCTTACACTGTTAAAAAAGTAGGCATCAGTTTGGTGACCTAATCCATGTATTTGCTTTAGTTACATTTTCTTTAGTCTTTATTTTTCTTGTCAAGGTTTGGGTTAGGGTTGCAATCAGAATTTAGGTCAGGATTAGGGTCAAGCATCTAGGTTTGAAATGGAGAATTTGGTAAGTATTGAAAATTGACATAGGTCATCCAACTGGTATATTCAGCTTGGATCTGGCTTAGGCAGCTATAATGACAATACTGTAATGACATTTCTTATCTCTCAGGTTGTGAACGACCATGCCATGGCCACACTGAAGCTCCTTCCAGCATTACGTTCTGTGCTCTCCACCACCCAGGGGCCCGTAAGCCCCCGGCGTCAGCAACCTCAGATTGCGGTCGCTAACTTCAACTCACACATGGAGTCTCTGCATCATAGACTCAATACTGAACTTAGCAGACTGCAAGTAAGGCATCAATTTACAGATCAAGTTGTATTAAGGCGATGCCGAGTGTTATGGAATTACTTTAACAGAGAATTTAAATTTTGAAGAAAAAAAATTAGAGACATTTTAATAAGAAAATACATTCCGTACGAATCTCCCCGTTTTCCGTTGTCATCCCAAATTTCCATTGTCTGAATAATCGTTCGTACTGCGTTCGTAGCCGTTCGTAATGGCATTTGTGACCGTAGCATTAGATGACAGTCTCTCCAGCATTTGATTTTCCTATCAACCTTTAAGAACTTTATGAAATATTAAATTTAACATGTATTTGTAAATGACATAAAAGGCCATAACTTTGCATTTTGTATCAACGCTATTTGAAATTAATATTTTATCAATTTGATGAATGGTTGATAGTAAACTCAACTGTTATGGAAGTAACTCGTATTAATTTGTATTTTGTGAGGTTTTGAAATCATAATAATATTATTAATAATAATAAGGTGCCAGTCAGTCTTGTTGGAAATCCCATACAGTGAAAAGAACTGCACACAGAACCGGGTGTACACAAATGGAATTAGGTGTCCAAAGTTGTGCTCCAATGTTTTGAATAGTGGCCTGTCATATTTTAAATACAGGACATTTCAGGAGCAATCCTTCTTATGTAACATTGTTTATCAGATATAGGAAGATAAAGAATGAGAAAGTTCACAATTTATGTCCCAGCATTCAACCTTCTCTGTCATCTCTTTATAATTGTCTGAGCACTTGTAATAGAAGGGCACTTTAAAACTCCTATGATCCTATCATTACAAAAAAATCTCGCTCTCTGCAGACAACCGTGTGATTATATAAATTAATCTTCAGAGGCCTGTACTTTAAATGCATGGTTGGGGTTTTCCCTAATACCTTTTTGTATTCTGTAGTTTTTCATTCTACGCCTCAACATAGAAATACATGCTGAATATAAATCGGACTTTAAAAAATGCTTCAACACTCGGCCAGATATTGAAGTTGGATTACAATGTTCTTCCTAACAGGGTTTGTCTAGTCATTGTAGCAGGCAGTTCTGTAGAGATTGCTTGAAGATCAGTGACGAGTTCTGGCCAAAGGCTATGCCCATGGGAAAGGTCTGGCGGAAGAAGACTACCGATGGTAAGAATATTGTAGAGATAGAAACTCTTTTGGATAAAAAGGTGGTGAGAAAATGAGACATTATATGTATGCCATGCCATATTGAGTATTAATTATCAATTGATTGCTGGTTGCTACTGAATAATGAACTGGTTTTCAACTGGTAAAAAGTGGTCTATAGAATTCTTTACAAAAATACTTCTATAGAATTCTATTACAAAAATCTATAGAATTCTTTACAAAAATACTTCTATACAATTCTATTTTTAAAAAATCTATAGAATTGGCATGGCATGCAATGCTGACACTATTACGCACAGCGAATGACAAGGGTTTGTGCCGGCAAACTAAGCGGCCATGGTATTAGATTCAATTGATAATAGTATCGTATCCAAAACACATAAGTTTCTTTGAATATTTATCCGTCACTGACATTACACTTTTTCAATCCATAATAGAATTACCGAGCGTCCACAATCCATATGCTGCCAGCATCGTAGATAATCTCCTAGTGCCGATCGCTGAGGGTGTGACCAAGCTCAAGACGACAGCTCAGATCACCATCATGTCCATCGCCGTCCAGACCATGCTCGAGAGCTGGATGACCTTCATCCTGAAAGAAAAACCAAAGTTCAGGTAGAGATGAATGAGCAGTAATAATAATAATAATAGTATTCAGCTTTTATATAGCGCTAAATACGTCTCGGATGTCTCTAAGCGCTTTACAGATATACTATTACCCCGGTCAGAAAGAAAGAGAGGGAGGGTGAAGGGGAGAGGGGGGTCAAGATGGGGGAGAAGGGAGAAGGAGGGGGATTGGATGGAGGGGGCATTAGATCACCGTGATGTCCATTGTAATTCAGACAATGCTAGGGAGCTGGATGACGTTCATCCTGAAAGAAAAACCAAAGTTCAGGTAGAGATGAATGAGCAGTAATAATAATAATAATAGTATTCAGCTTTTATATAGCGCTAAATACGTCTCGGATGTCTCTAAGCGCTTTACAGATATACTATTACCCCGGTCAGAAAGAAAGAGAGGGAGGGTGAAGGGGAGAGGGGGGTCAAGATGGGGGAGAAGGGAGAAGGAGGGGGATTGGATGGAGGGGGCATTAGATCACCGTGATGTCCATTGTAGTTCAGACAATGCTAGGGAGCTGGATGACATTCATCTTGAAAGAAAAAATCAAAGTTCAGGTATAGATGAATGAGCAGTACTGAGAGAAAGAGGGCGAGGGTGAGGGGGGGGGGGGGGGGAGATTGGATGGAAGGGGGCATTAGATCACTGTAATGTCTATCCTCTGCTACTGAATTGCCTATTGAGGAATACATGCATGTAGAAGGTTCTCAAATCAGAAGTTTATCATCTGCAAAGAGCCAGAAGGGTGTTTTCTCTTTGTTCTTAGTTCTTGCTCTAATGAAATTTTAGAATCAAGCGACTGGAAAGATAAGCCGCCCCTGTAGCTGTTTTCGAGCTTCACAAACTTTTGCTATTCAAAGAAGAGTTCATAAAGGTCGTGACTACCATTTCCTGTGATTGGCACATTGTAGATTACACACAGGAAATACCAAGATCGAAACAAACACTAGTCCGGAAATAGCAAGACTGAAATATACATACGTCAGGTATCAACAATGCCAAGTATTAAAATGTACTTGTAAGTTACTATGAAGACTTGGGAAACTTACAAGTTACCAATTTGGATGAAGGTTACACTGGCAAAATTTGTAAACAAGAAAGAATGTGAAATTTACAATGTAGAGCAAAGGCTATATCATGCAATTAACAAAAACATTGCTAAGCTACTAGCACTTGGCTAACTATGTATTATAGCATATGATGCACCACGCGTTACCCCGGGGTACCGTAGTACCCCGGGGTACCGCGTTGTGTAGCGCCATCTCGCGTCCACTCGAGTACAATGTATGGAGTGCGTGTACATAGTTCCGTGGTATCTCTATGGTGTATACTATGCATGGTGTGCATGCATGCACTGCTCGCGCTATAGCGCTCGCTCACGATCACAAGCGATCACTAGTGCCAAGTTATGTACAGTACCTTCTGAAGCCTGTATTCTCCTCATTCTTGCCAAGACAGAAAATAAAAGATAATACCACTTCATAATGTGATTTTCATTTTTATTATTCAATTGGAAAATTTGTTTATTCACAACACATGAGATTATCATGACTGCTGTACACAGATAGCCTCATAACACAAAATAGAACTTTCATTTATAATTAATAATTTTAATTATACCACAATAATAATACAGGGTGTATCATAACAGCATGAAATGATATCAATAATAGAATAATTACTCATAACAACAATGAATTTTAGAAATACAGGACTTAAAGGATTTTTTACAAGAACATTGGACACAATTGAAGGTTGAAAAAATCACACAAAAATAATTTCCCACTTTTTGGTAACCCAGGGTACAGCCTTAAAAAATAAATAAATAATTCAACAAAATGGCCGAATTTGTTTTGGTACCCCAGGGTACCATTTATGTCATCATATGTGGTTTATGTTGGTTAAAGGGAAAGTCTACCCAGATATTAAGTTGGGTTTAATAGAGGCAGAAAAATGAGAGGAACAGGTCGGTGAAAGTATTAGCAAAATCTGATGAAAAATAAAAAAAGTCATGAATTTATGAAATTGGGATCAATCAACAACAAATCAGAATATGGTCCCTCATGTGGGCAGCATCTATATATGAACCATTAGATGAAACCTTAAATAAGTTTGAATTCAGGGATATGAAAATATAAGTGGTCAATAGTCATGTGTAGAAGCACAGTTTGTAAATATTGGAGAGGGAAAAAAATGTATTTGAAAGGTCAGTTCCATGTAATAATCAATTTCTCCATCGATGTATTACTCAACAGTGTGCATGGGGCTCATCAGCTAGAACAAGACTTCAGCTACGTCCGTCAGTGGTTGTCTTCAGAGGCCAGTAAGCTAGATCCAGAGAGCAAACAGAGCGTCCTGTCTCTCGATGCGATACGCAACTTTGAGGGCGCCATACTCCTTCTAAAGCAGCAGCCGCTTAGACGCACTGCGATGGCCAGTGCTTCATCGAAAGAAGAAATCAGTAAGTATTGAATGCAAGGCCTTTGAATGTCCATCAATTTGTGGACCAAATCAAGAAACTTTTGAAGGCCCACTTATTTTGTTAGAGAGCATGTATTGTTAGGCGAGGCGTCAAAAATATCGATACCAGCAGGCTGCCGTCTCACGTATTGGCGCATCGAGGCTGCAATTACGGCCGAAGCCTGGCTGGGGCAATTATTTTTCACTTATTAGCCCAGCCGGCTCGCGCCAGGCTGGGATCTGAGGCTCGGTTTCCATTCGAAAGGCGGCAGCCGGCGCATGCCTTTGAATGCCATTTCCTACCGCCAGCGGTAGCCGGCTGAGCTAATTTAAAAAATGCAGCCAGGACGCACAAGTGCAGTTAGCTGCCGCTGGCTGGTATATTTATTTTTGACGCCTCGCCTTACATGTATATGTTAATATCCTTCTAAAGCAGCCCTGCTTTATTGACGCACTGCAATGGCCAGTGCTTCATCCAAAGAAGAAATCAGTAAGTATTGTATGCAAGGCCTTTGAATGTCCAACAATTTGTGGACCAGTTCAAGAAACTTTTGAAGCCCCATTTATTTTGTTAAAGAGCATGTATTGTTACATGTATATGTTAATATCCTTCTGAAGCAGCAGCCGCTCAGACGCACTGCGATGGCCAGTGCTTTATCCAAAGAAGAAATCAGTAGGTATTGTATGCAAGGCCTTTGAATGTCCATCAATTTGTGGACCAGTTCAAGAAACTTTTGAAGCCCCACTTATTTTGTTAGAGAGCATGTATTGTTACATGCATATTGGGTCAACTCGTGTTTTTGAAGATGTTTTATATAAAGCCCCACTGTACTACTTGTAGCTAGCTCCCTCTATATAGAAAACAATGCCTAATCAGTGACCATTGGTCCCTCATGATCCTCTTTTTCTTATGTTAATTGAGAGCTGAGTTGATGAGAAAGCCACCTGTCAGTAACTACCTTGGGTGGTCTAATCCCTCCTAGCCAAACTAGTACAGACGGCCTTTAAACTACTTTGTTGAACTCACTGTAAAGCGCTTTGTAACCGCAAGGAACAGGTGCTAGGTCAAATATTCTGTGGATTGTATTGGTTTTAGAATTTGTGGTTGACACATGAGTATCTTGAAGGTTACATTTGTACATTCTCAAAGCATGTCTGAATAATTCATTCTTCACAATGCTTCCTACAGCTTGTCAATTATTTTGAGCCAGAAGGGCATTAGCTAATACCACAACATAATTCTCCTTCAAGCTCTTGGCAGATGATGTATGCTTCTCATGCAACAATTTCTCAGCTGACATTTGCTGTGGGGAGTAATTCATCAAAGCTAAGGTATTGGGGAAACAATATGAGTGATAAACAAGAGCCCAATATTATTATGATCATATTATTATGATTCAGAAGGAAGGTAGAACTTGATTTTCTTAACATCCACCCCACCTCAATCTTCTCATCAATACAGACTCCGAGTACAGCACCAGTACAGCTCAGAGCACGGGATCCCGGCGGGGAAGCTTTGGCAGCATGTCCGACTCCCCCCTCACCGTACAGAACCTGGTACCCCCACCCCACCCCAACACCCTTCCCCTGGGTGGGGACAACACTGACACCATGGCGGGCTCGGACCGGGGCTATGTCACGGACTCTGTGGACGGCATCGACGACGAGACCTACAACATCCCCCATCGAAAGGAATGGTTGAGTCTACGGGTGCACACGGGGAACAAGTGGAAGAGTCCATTCAGCTGTTTGAATTCACCAGCGGGGATGGAAAGTTGAAGGTTATTCGAGGGACAGGCTTTGATGCATGTCAGCCACCAAATTGTCACCTGAATAGCCTTGTGTATATAAACATTACTGTTCCTTAAGTAACTTGGGGGAGGGGGCATCCCTCTTGTTCCTCTCCCAACTGAAATATTATTAACCGCTTTTGCACAATGCTTGTTGCATATATCCCCTATTTTTGTCTTAAAGCCGCTTTCCTGATTCCATGATGCATGTGAAGTCTGAAGTGTCATTGTGATTACATTGTGTATGGTTATATGGTCACATACACGTGTACCTTAGAAGTCACGAGGTTACAGAGCAGTGCGTATTAAGAGGATGTTAGTGAGCAGGTCTCACGTTATATATTATACGACCATTCCAAGTAAAATATATTAAAGGAAACGGACAAGCTTCCTCAAATTTTAATGATTACAGCAGAGTACGATTGCAGTAAATTGGCAGAGTTGGTGGCTTTTTCTGTTCGGAAGGCTGAAATGGTTTCATTTGTTGTATCGTTCATGTTAAAATGAACTGTTGTGATTTATCCAGACTGTACCAAGGTCTTAGTAAATGTTCTGTTTGTTTCACTTTCATATTTCACTTCAGGATGTATAGTATACATTGCCATTAATAAGTAAATGCAACTAAGTAAGTTTAATCGTGTGCAGGATGGTTGAGTAAAAACCTTTGAAGTGCATTTACTTTTGAATTTTCTTTTTCATCATAATATGTCACAGGTGTTAAAATAAAAAATAAAATTATGTTAATTTTGGTGTTATGCCAGTATATGATGATTAATTCCATGTAGGACCCTCATTTTGGGGAGGAGGGGGGGGGGGGGCAGTGTCCTATGACATTTCATTTTTGCAAATCTACCTGCAGTTGTGTGGCTGGTAATGCCTGTGCCTGTAATCCCAGGTGTTTCAAACCTCTCACATTCTTTGGTGTGCTTGTGCGTTAATTTGATTACCGACTAGATTACAGTCTATTAATGGCGGCCTCACTGTTCATGAATATGCATGTATCTTATGTAATGATAATAATAATATTTAGTTCTTGTATAGCGCATGTCACAATACATAACGTCCCTATGCGCTTCCAAAGAGCTTTGGAAATTATTACCATAGCTTTAGCTCCGGCAGCCATTATCAGCACACAGTGCATTACAAGGAATAATCCTACCAGGTACCCATTTACCTCACCTGGGTTGAGTGTGGCAAATGTAGATTAATGTCTTGCCAAAGGACATAAGTGACACGTTGGGACTCAACCGCTAACCATGTGATCCGCAGTCCGGTGACATATTCACTTGACCACGACACCTCTACAGTGTGTAGTGTAGTGTTGTTAATTTTATATTACAGTAGACCTTCGTTGTTTTGACTACCTTTAAAGAAAGGCAGTAAACAAAACAATAGATAGAACTCAAGCTGTCACTGGTATTGAAAAACTAGACACACACATTTGGCAATGTAGTTTTGTGCTCCGTAAACGTAAAAGTTAGAGATGTCAATACATAATCGTTAATTCTGCATTATCAGTATTTAAAGTGCAGTTTATGTTTCACCCCACCAAAAGATACTTGTGGTTGCCAGTGTCAATAACTTTTATAGTGTTTTTTAATTTTGTTTAATTAAGTAGAAGCAACGAGATATATTTGTCATGTTAAATGTGCCAAACTTTGCAGTCATGTTTGATGCACATTGTGAAATTGTGTTAAGCTTGGCACAAAGGTGTTTATATACTCACAGTTCGTGCAATCACTTTTACTTTCACTGAATCATTGTAATTTCTTTTTTTCATTCCAATATATGTTAAACAAACAAAACGAATGAAGTCAGTTTGCAGGTAAAAGTTACAAATAATTTAGAATGCTGTGCCAGAGGGATGTTAACTCCTATAATTTATACACGAGAGTTAATGCCTTTCTGGCCCCAACAGACGACTTGATGAACTGATGTTGGTACATATATTGTCCCGATTACATGAATGATTTTACACAAAATTCTTATTTTCATTCCAGGTTGATATATTCAAAAAGAGTAATGATGTTTATGACATTTTTGCGATATTGAACCCAAAGATTTGGTGCAAAACTATATATACGGGTGGCATTATATGTAGCCATGTTCATTGTGTTTATGGTAGATATATTTATCTGAAATTTATCTCACTTGGATGTCATGTATCAAGAGATATGTTCTGCAAAGATTTTGAATTTCTGAAAGGGCTTTTACATCACAATATGCAAAGGCAATTATTGTATTATGGAAAAGCTAATGAGTTTGTATTAACTTTTAGCAGTATCAAGGAATAGATTTGCACATGTATATATTATGATACTCAGAGTTTACATATATGCAATTATTAGGACGCCAGATAATTAATTGAGGGTATGCAACTCTTCTTAGTTATGAATTAAGTGATAAGACTATGATATGTAGCCCATCACTGATTCCTTGGATATCTGTAGCCTTTATACATCTCCCTCCTTCTCCCAAAAATCCTTTTCACTTACTTTTGCTGATCTTATAATTCAATTTGGTGCTTGCTTTGTAGGCTCCAAAATATGTATAGCCATTGCAGTTTTAAGCTTCTGTTTGCATCGTCATATATCGTATGTATGTCAATATGCAAGGGAAAGCCTTTAATAGAGAATTGCTATTAAAGTAGTTTTTTTCTAGTTTGAGGTATTTGGCCTTAAGATAAGAATTAAGGTATCTACTGAAATTTGTTTGAACATTTGTCGTTCTTTAGTTTTCTTTTTGTAGTTTCATCTGTCTGATATACATTCTCTGTATACCGGTAGGCTTTATTCTCTGCATGGATATTTGTATCTAAAATTTAAGATTTTGAGAAGGCTGACAAATTCTATCTTTTAGATATTAGCACCTCATTACTAGTTGCTGCAATTTTTTTTTGGTAGTTCTGCTACATGTAGCTATTTGCCTTTGACAAATCAAAAGGTTTTTATTTGATATAAGGATTGCATTCTTAAAGATTCATAATTAGTTGTAGATCTTTTTGAGATTGAGTTTATAGTGCTGTTTGACTTGCAAACTTACAGTGAGATGATTTTATATAGAGATTACAGATTTCTTGATGCCAAAGAACTTTTTGTTTTGCCCCTCATATCAGCAGTAATTACAAGTTCATGTATACATTATTTACAAAGTGAAGAACTTTTGAGATGATTGCCCTATCACGCTACTTCGAAACATGTCAGCCAATGAGAGGATGATATTTCTAAGTAGGTTGTATATGAGTCACATAGTTGACTGCTAATTTGCCCCCCTTCTGAACATTTAGTCAAAATCATTGCCTGCACTACCTGTATGCAAATTTGGCAAAAAAAGTTAGTAGCCCTAAAAAATGCAAACAGAAAGGGTATATTTCTGTTATACCATCTCAGAGAGATGTCATTCCCATCATGGAGTCATATGATATTTGACTGGAAAATAAGGAATAAAATAAGAATGACTAAATGAAATATGAACATTCAAATATGTGCACCTTTCACTGTACTTAATTGATAGAAGTGTCATTAGTGATAGATTTGCTGAGATAGATATTTCATTATATATCATGGTCATTGTGTGCTTACAGTTCTTATTCTATAACAAGTTTATTGCTTGAATGAATAACTTTGTGTCTTAATGCTTTTATCTTTCAGTAGTTAGCAGTCTTTAGGTATCGCAATCTTGTAGTAAGCTGCATTATCAACTTGGTCATTGCAGCGATGCACAATTTGATAGTGATGTGGTTTGAAAGATGATTTTTAGTTGAATGCACTCATCTTTTTATTCCTGCATTTTGTCTACTGTGAGGGCTCTAATCACTATACAGTTTTAAGTCTTTGTGATGATAAAGAGAATTGCTCTTAGTGATGCATTTACAAGCTTGATTTTATGCAGATCTATACCTGCTACTTATGTGCAATTATGGCCGAATGTGGCTTAAATATTTTGTTGTATTTTTTAAAACCATGAATTCATTTAGCCATCACACTGTAAATAGAACAGAAAGTTATTTTGTTTTTTGAATTTGTGAAAATGAATGTTTGGTAAATAGTCACACATAGACATGTATGTACATGTATAACTCAATCAAAGATTGATCTGAACATGTTTCATCTCAGATATTTTCAACATTGTCTGTCACATTTGTACTATATCTGAGTCATATATTTATCTTCAATAGCCGGACACCTCATATGTAACTATGGAACGTCCTATTATTTTTTAAGTAGACCTAAGTTACCTAAATTGAGTGGAATAATGATAATAACAATAAGCAATTTGTATCGTAAATACCTCGTTGAGAAATGTCTCTTTGTGCATGATTTGGAAGTAACTTGCAAATGATGCAATTGATTTTTCTTTTGATTTAGACAGATGAATGGTTGTATTTTCATTCTCTTTGAATTTACTGCTCCTTTACATAACATTCAATTTGCTAGAAATCAGACTCTATACTCTCAATACTTCCATTAATGTATTTTGGATATACAGCAACAGAAACATGTATCACCCTAAATACTGTCATGCTTAAATATTATATAATTTATAAGTTTTAAGGAAATGCCGTTATTTAAACCAAAGAAGATATAATTGTATATCAGTTTTAGTTTCAGGATTTGTGAAATTTGCAAGTATTTCAGGATACTCGTCCCTTCCCATATTTGCACATTTTACCCGTTCCTGTCATATTAATTGTATGATAAAATCATGATAAATTGATATATTAATTAGTAACATCACATATACTCTCATGCATTGCACAAAGGTTTTAAAACCATTTTTATTTACTTCTCAAATTTTCAGCCAAATTATAGAAGAGAAATGTCATGAAAAAGGGTGTAACGATCTGTCCCTTGTGGGGACTCGAACTGTGAATATGATGCACTCAATTCATTTTTCTTCATTTGAACAGTGGCCCGAATTCACAAAGGAGGTTTGTCGACAAACCTAGGTTTATGTGTGTCAAATGACGCGTTTTTACACAGTTTTTACAAGGTTTTTACAAACCTGGTTTGTAAAAATGCATCGAAACGCGTCATATACCGCACAAAATCCTAGGTTTGTCGACAAACCTCCTTTGTGAATTCGGGCCAATTTGTTTTTAGTATTTTACATTTCTGTGGTCACTTTGATAGTTTTTGTACATTTGGGTTGCTGAACAAATTTACTGTTCTTGAATATAGAAATATGAAGTATAATGTCTCAAATGCTGAATAGAGTGCCTCTATTCTTTCTGTCTCTCTCGACTCTGCCTCCCTCTCTCTGTCTGTCTCTCTCTCTCTCTCTCTCTCCCTTTCTCTCTATAATGTATTTCTTTTTCTTCTGCTTTCATTTAGCAATTTATAGTTAAGGCCTCCTCCACATATTCCCCATCAGACAAAATATACAGATATCTATAAAAAAAAAACTCAGTACACAGCTGAATTTTATATGAAATGTAATAGTACTCCTTTTGTTATGGCTCGCAAAACTATACTATAGCTAAGAAACAAAATTGTTGCATTTGTTGTTGTTTATATTTTGTGTGTGTATGGATGCAACACTTGAACGATGGGAATCAAACGTGTTATTTTAGGTAGGATATATGTTATCTATGTGTGAGAGTAGTACTATTATCAAACGGACATTAAATGACCCAAACACAAAATCCTGTCATGTTCTGTGTTGTAATTGTTTATAGTATTACCCTTTTCTTAATATTACATCAGTTGCACATTTTATCTAGTATTGCGTTTGATAGAAAGAATTCGCTCAACTTCATAAACACGTTTAAGCATCTTCTTAAAAGAAGAAAGAAAGAGAAAGAGAGAGAGAGAGAAAGAGAGAGAGAGAAGAGAGAGAGAGAGAGAGAGAGAGAGAAGAGGAAGAGAGAGAGAGAGAGAGAGAGAGAAGAGAGCTAAGGGAGCACCGACGTTCCGAAGAAAAACATTCCGGTATTTTCAGCCCGATTCTACGTACTGCCTCATAAATGCCTTGCAAAGGGAATGATATCTTCAGCTAGACCCTTTATTTGGTGTGCTATTGACAAAAGAATACTGGTCATAAGAAAAGATAGCCTTGAGAAACTCCGATTAGGCTGTAAGAAGGGACCCGAGTATAGTCGATCCATTGCATACTTCACCGATTTTCGCATTCGTGTTTTGACCTCAGATCAACGTGCTATATATATATATATATATACACGAAGTTGCAATACAATGGGAGACATTTAGTCCATATTATTAGTATTATTATTATTCTTAACTATTGCGGGACCAGGACGATCAGCGTAATACTTCCACCCATCAAATCAATATGTTTCGCTCGACAGTATTTGCCTTGCTTGCAAGAAGCCCCAGAACCACTGGCACTTGGAGATCAAACATTGGAATATTGTGCAATAGAAAACAAGGTTTTGCAATGTCAGCAAATTGGTAAGTAGCCATTAATGGCCTATAGGCCTACAGTATACTTATGTTATTCACCATCCTATAAAACTGGTAAGTACAATATACAGGCGCGGATCCAGGATTTTCCAAAAGAGGGGAAGGGTGGATGGATGGATAGTACATTTTGGCTGACTCGATAAAAAGATATTGATCTATAAATTTGCCACACTGCACCCGGGTGAAGTAAATGGGGACCTGTAGGAATTTATTCCTGGAAACGCAGAGCGCGTTTACTTTAAGCAGCAATGCTAAACCAGGGTAGTTATGCTGCATTATTGTGAATGGTGCTTAGAGACTTCTGATAAAGTAAGTGTTAGGCACTATAATTATAAGCAAATATAGCTCATTATTGTTGTTATTTGATATTATTATTATAAATATTATTATTTCTATTGTTATTATTGTTTTCATTACTATGTTTGTTTGTTTGTTTTTATTTCCGTATAAAATCATCACAACATACAAATACATATATAAATGAGATATACGGCGGATAGCCCATTTCAGGCGTATTAACAAAATACGCCTGTTCTTCCATGGGGTCCGGATAAAAAAAAAGCTGTTACATAAAAATCAGATATTTTATACAATGATGGGGAAATTAGATGTATATAAATTCAATGTAAACATTACATTAAACAAAACATAAACGATATAACTGAACATGTATAATATATTTCGAGTCTAATAAATTCAATTTACATTAATAATTCAGATTCAGTGGATTTTATAAGGGATACAGAACCGCACGAACCCTGAACAAATAAAGTAAAAGGAAAGAGAGGTAAATAGATTATTGAGCACATTTCTAAGATATTGTGAAAAAAATTGTCAGATTGGATTTGAATTTTTGAATCGTACAAGCACTACGGGTATTAGCTGGTAATTTGTTGTACAATGAAGTTCCTCTGTAATAAAATGTTCTTTTACAATTATTGGTTTTCGGTCTAGGGAGAATTAGATTACCTATAGAACGGAAAAAATACCTGTCTGTTTTGATTGGTATGGGACGTTTGATATATTCAGGAATAAGATTATTTAAAATTTTGTACATCATAATATATATATGTTCTTCTTGGCGGACACTTAGTAATTTCCAATTTAAAACTTCATGGATATGAGAAGTGGAAATATGAGAGTATGGATTGATTTTCAATATGACTCTTCCTGCCCTGTTCTGAAGTTTTTGCAACATATCTAGATATTTTTTGGGGGCAGACTGCCAGATTATATCGGTGTAATCAAAATGGGGAAGAATAATTGAGGAATAAACAATTTTTAAAATAGATTCATTTACAGAATGTCTCAGTCTACCAAGAAAACCTATCATTTTACCAATTTTAGAGCACATTTGTTCAATATGAAAATTCCACTTAAGCTCTTTATCAATAATAATTCCAAGGTATTTTACAGTTTCAACATTTTTGATATACGTATTTTGAATTCTTAAATTTAAAACATCGTGCCTTGCTAGCATTTGTCTTGTTCCTAAAGACATGCATACAGTTTTAGTACAATTTATTTTCAACTTATTGCTATTCATCCATTTACTCACTTTGGTAAGTTCGGAATTCAAAGTTGTCTCAACAACTTTTGGATCTTTATCAGAGAAATATAAAACAGTATCATCAGCATAAAAGTGAAAAGCACATTTGTCAAATACAGAAGCTAAGTCATTAATAAATAATACAAAGAGAATTGGCCCAATCAAACTCCCCTGGGGCACCCCGTTGTTAATAGAATATTCATCCGAAAATGTATTATTTAAAAAAGTAGTGATTTTTCTTTGCGACAAATAACTTGAAAACCAGTCCAAAGATTTACCAACTATACCAAGCCGAGCTAGCTTAGATAAAAGTAGCTCGTGATTGACCATGTCAAAGGCTTGATGTAAATCGATGAATACCGCCCCGGTATAATGTCCGTTATCCATGGCTTGGAGCCAGTCGTCAGTCACTTTCAACAATGCCGTTGTGGTTGAGTGCTTAGCTCTAAATCTATCAGTATTTAAGATATTATTATTATTCAAATTACCATTGTTTATATTAGCGTCGGATCCAGTATTCTCTGAAGGGGGGGGGGGGGGGGGGGGTGAGCACATATCTGAAATTATTTAACAAGCAAAATGAAATCATTCATGTCCCTTTCTTGTCTAAAGTTGCTGGTCGGATGTGCAATAGAGGGCATGATTTATTTTATGTTATTTTTACAATATTTTAACTTTATGTAGGCCTATCTATCAGTGTGCCAGATACCAAGGGTACCTGTGTTCTGTGCCCCCCCCCCCCTCTCTCCCCCCTCCCCTCGCCTCACCACCGCATATTTACTCAAATACAAGTCACATTTGTTTGTTTTTGATAAGAAGGGCACAATGTAAAAAGTTAGGCCATACCCCTTCCCTTCCCTTATCATCCTAGAAATACAATTTGTACTTGTAGCTAGTGTTTTGTTGTTGTTGTTGTTTTTTTTGTTTTTTGTTTGTTTTGGGGAGGGGGTGCTGGGCCAGCGTGCTCGCATTTCTAACGGCTTAAAATACTTGGTTCTTCTTTTGTCTTCCAGTTCATCCCAGCAACCTCAGGTCGTGGTGGTCACCGGCTGCTCATCAGGCATCGGTCTCCTGGCCAAGGACCGTGAGAAGAGGTTCATCGTCTACGGATCCATTCTCGGCTCGCTCGACGAGGAGCAGACGTTTCGTGAAACAGCAGGGAACGCCCTCAACGATACCCTCATTCCTGTCCGACTTGACGTCACAAAGGATGAAGACGTCGAGGCGGCAGTTGCCATGGTGATGGAGCAACAAGGGCGCATCGATATCCTAGGTGTGAATTAATGTCGCAAAGACTTTCGAAAAATTAACCGTAGGCCAATTCAGTAGCATTGTCCATCATAATATATGCCATGTTGATTGTCTTATAATGACTTAGCATCGGAGTAATCCAAACACGACTTACATCGCCCCATTTCTCAAAAGTTTTTTAAGGATTGTATGGTTAGAAACCATTGATTTTTTTAATTCGTTTATTACGAAAAGCTAGACCTCCCCCACCCCAAAAGTGCACATTTTGACCAAAATATTTGCTGCCCGATCTGCACACGAGGCGTTATTTTTCCTGACGCACGACTGCATCAGCGGCTTGCGCTATCCTTGATTTTAAAAACTAACTTTATTTTCATTATTGCAAAGTTGAAACTTTGATTCGACAAGGTTATCAAAATTCAATACTTGGAAACATTCCAAGTAAAGATTATTATAACTTAAAAAACGCTTAAATACAGCCCCGGCATAGCACCTGAACAGCTCTCCGAACGCTGCTGAGATGTGTGAAATCACAGTATGGACATGACTTGCACAAGCAGACGATGTCCCATGGCATCTCACACATTTTCGGTGCCTGTGTTTTCATCTTTGCTTGAGTTCTTTCTCTTACTTCACTACCGTCAGGCTAAATGTATAATCTATTGCCTCACTCTAAACCCCGCGCATGGTTTTATTTTGATGACAAATGCAGCGATACAAAAACAAAGGAATCTGTCGCTTGTAAACAAAATAAGACGCCATTTTATATCCAGCTGCACACACCGGGGTACGTTCGGCGTTTCAAGAGGGAACAAATGCCGTCCTTAATATCATTCCGGGGGGGTTTCAATTTGAAAGTCTGGTTTCTTTGATTGTTAATTAACCCCTATACCTGTTTATTTACAAGCAAAAGCTTTTAGTTATCAGAATCGGATCATATCCCCTTTGAATGGTTTGACATACCATTACATTTATATACACTTAACTCATTATGATTTGAGAAATAATAGCTTTGCAATTATGTTCATTCTCTATGGAATGTCGTCTGCTTGGGCAGTGTTGGTCCATATAGTGACGTCATTAATACATCGTTATTTTTCCGGCGAATCTCTCGTATAACCCAGCTGCTATGGAGGCGGTTGTATTTTTATTTTTATAAATCACCCGATATGTAGTTGACCTGAAACATGTACGATGGCCATCTGTTAGCTTACCAGCTTCTATATAGTGATACATTAGTTGACATATTTGTGATTTTCTTTGAATTTCACCTTTAAGTTGCATGTGCACAAAGTGAATGCAAAATGAAATTGCAAACATTCCTCTTTATTACTGATTTATGGGCCGAGTGCCGTCAGCGTCACAAACTTAACTAGCGCGGGTAATAACGTAAGTAAGATGACAAGGCACCACGTGAATAACAGGCGTACGTATAGGAAACCAAAAACTACCTATTACATAGTTACTAATGCATTTTTAGTTTGCTTGACATTTATAATGTCCTTAGTGAAAGTGAGCCCTCTACAGCTTACGTTATAATTATATTAGATACGAGAACAGTGTACTTTAATTCCAACATGTTTTACAAACAATATGTTCAGGGCAGGTTTTCTATTTCATACTTGTATTTCAAGTGTCTATAATCGAACTATAGACAGAACTTGATTTAGTTTGATGGATTTGCTCATAGAAACGAGAGCATGATCTATTCCCATGCATTTGAATGGGGGCGATGACACATTGATTGAAAATGGGATTTGGGGATGGGCCGATCTATGATTGCCAGAAAGGATCCAAAAATTTGTGCTTTGGTTTTTTCCTGCAGTGAATTTTATCCCTGGATTTCGCATTGTTACACCATCTATCTACACAAAAATGTATCATATACCTACCCTGACTTTAAAGTATTGTTCATTTCTTCATACCTCCCTGTCGTCCCCGTCATCCTCTATCACAGGATCGACGCGATATTTTACAAACAACAGGAAAGAAAAAAGGTGCTTGTCCGATTTCCATACTTGCCGACAATGTTAAAAACTGGTCGTTGAACTCTCAAATGTACTTGCAGAGATCTCGAAGTTTAACAAAAACTTATTAAAAAAAATTGGGCATCAAATTGCTATCTGCTGATAAGGCTAGAGAAATTTTCTGATAGAGTTTTGAAATGTGGATGTGACAACCACCCCTCTTTAAGACGTTCCCTTATTATTGAAATACTATTTTTGCAATTATAAGTTATAGGGGGCTGCAATCTACAAGCCCAGCTTTTCAGCAGTCCCCTCCATGACCAACCTGTTTTATATGCCTGTTGTACACTGTGGACCAATTACAAATATATTGTTAAGTTTCATTGTTTTACTATGTACAATGCAATCCAATGCACTTTATTTTATTTTGTTGGAAATGGAAATAAACGAAATGATAATGAAATGAAATGAAATGAAATGAAGACGCCCTCGTCAAAGACCACTGCTCAATACACCCATCCGACTAAACTAATACCCATTCCATTCTATACCGTGTGAGTCAAAAAAAAGTTTACACCTAGAAAACTTATTTTTAAAATCATCTATGAACAGTAAATTATTATACATCTTATGAAAGAGTGTTTTATCCCAAATCATTTGGTACCATTTTTGTGTGGTATGTATTCACGCTTGGATGAACAGGTGGCATTGTTTGCGAGAGTGCAAAAATCGACTTGCGCCAAAGTGATGCCTTCAGTATGTATTATGTTGGGATTAGCGGAGTGAGAGAATGGATTGAATGTATCAAATGAAATGCATTGCATATGTTTTTTGCAAAGGACAAAGTCACACACACCCACACACACGCGCACAAATGTTCGTTGATATTTGATATTCGATATTTGATATGTGTGGCATGATCAATTTTGTTAGTGGTGTTATTTGGATCTGCAAAGACCGAATTAATACCCAAATCCCAATTGTTTTATTTAAACATCACATAGGCAACTTTGGCGCAAGTCGATTTTTGCACTCTCGCAAACAATGTCTCCTGTTCATCCAAGCGTGAACACATACCACACAAAAATGGTACCAAATGATTCGGGATAAAACACTCTTTCATAAGACATTATAACAGTTTAATGTTCATCGATGATTTTCTAAATAATTTGCAATTTTCTAGGTGTAAACTTTTTTTTGACTCACTCTGTATAGTGAACAACGCCGGAATCAATACGAAGAAAACTATGGAGACGATGAGCATGAACGACATTCTTGGGCTCTACGACATCAACCTGTTCGGCTATCTTCGGATGATGAGAGCGGTCCTGCCGATCATGAAGAAACAGGAATCGGGAAGGATCATCAATATGTCAAGTAGAAATGCAATTGAAGGTATGTTGGCAGAAGGATTGGATTTTAATACTTGAAGATTTTACTCCGTATACTGTATAAAAGGTTGACTGGCCCAAAGTTTCAAACGACCCCTTAATTTAAAGAAACAAAAATTCTGTGCGTCTTTATTCACTGTATATAATTATGAAAACTAGGAAAGTGTACATTTAAAACGTCTTTTAATATTTCCAAGGAAGCTCATTACTAAATACTCCAGCGACTCTATAAGCAGACAATAAACTTTGTAACAGAAGATATACGCCCAGTAAGTCACGTCATGATTAACGTTAAATGAAATTAGTCTACAAAATAGTTGTTTAAAGGTGAAGTTGACTCTAAGAAGGAGGCAAGGATCGGTATGAATTGGGATCTGTATGGGTGACGGATGCGGAAGTCCTATTAGGTGGTCTCCCCTGTTACCCTCCCCTCCCAAAACTGCCCGGATAACATGAGTATTTAAAGTGCATTTACACATTTGTTTTTTCATTTCATCTTAATCATTTTTATTGATTTACTTACGGTAAGAACTCACTTCAGCCTGACTACTGTTCTTATCCATTGGTCTTGATGGATACGATCTTAGTTTCAGCAGAAGTTTCGCGACAATATTAAACATTCGTGTTGTCCAACACACTTATATTGCAGGAGCTCCGTATATGAATATCTACACTTCATCCAAATTCGCCATTGAAGGGTTAAGTGAGGAGACGGCAGTGATTGGTCGATTCTTCAATATATGGTTCGTATCGGACTCTTTTATTTTCAAACGAGTATAATAAGTTTAAATGCAATCGTTTTTAAGTTAAAGAACGATGACATTTGATGCTCACTCCAGTTAAGTGTTCCCTTTTATTTATTTACATCTATTCTCGCGTTTCACGTATTACAAAAATTATTCGTACGGAAAGTAAATCGGAGATTATGTTTGGTTTCGATATAATTGTTTTTGGTTAAAGTGAGTTTGCGCTCACCCCTATTAACCTATAATGTATAATCAAACATTACTCTATTTTTGCACACGTATTTTCATGTGTGATTCTTTATATGGTTGTAAATGATCTGAGCTTCAAATTGGGCTCTGTAATATAGACTTATATCAAGAAAATTAGGAAAAGTCAAACATATTGGGATTGTCAAACGAGAAAGTAATATTATAAGGAATTGATCTTCATTTGCCACTCTCCACCCAGGTGTTAAATGGGTACCCGGTAGGATGCGAAAGCCAATGTGCATGTAGTATGCTTAGCAATTTGAGCCTAGTAGCTCTTGCTGGAATGCTCCCAGGGAGTGGAGAGAAGTGCTTACATTGTGTGCGGGCATGCAAGGCCGAATCCGATGACCGGGTTAATACTTGCTATTTAAGCAGAAATATTATTATTATTATTAAAACAACAAATCATTTCAAACTGGACGATGAAATGAAAGAATGTAATAACCTTGTATATACAGTCCATCGTCTATCTTTGTTTTATATATAGGGTCAGTTTAATTCAACCGGGCGCCGTCAGCACACCCATTAATGAAACCATGGTTTCCAGCAATCTTGGTGGTTTGGGGTCAAAGAGCATTTCAGATAACCCGGATGTGCACGAGATTGATCGTAAGTTGAGCATGTACCGCGACCACGACTTGGAGTGGTCCAAATGCCCCTCGATCACGGCTGAGGATGTCGCGCACGTGATCCTTCGCGCTGCCACCGACGTCAAGCCGCACTTCCGATACCAGACTCAAGAGGTAGTATGCCCTATATACATTTTAATATAGAGATGATATCGGTCTAATTCAAGATAAGCGTGCAAAATCTTTTTTTTTTTAAAGGTTTAAAACATCGCCTAAAAAACTCGATAGAAATACGCAATGAGTAAAGCTTGTTTACATTGCCATGTTAAAAGACTAAAATAAAAACTTGTATTGCCCTTTAGGTGCCAAAACATGGGTCGGTCGGTCGGTCGGAAAAGATTTTTTTTTTTTAAACTTTTTTTTGTCGCCCTCTTTTGGCTGATATTTCTCAGTTTTTAATGCTTTAATACATGTGTTTCAGAGTCATCATTCCATTCGTATCGTTTTCACCTCATAATAATCCATGGTTTGCACTGTTGTGTTGAGACAACACTCTGTGCTTTCCTGCTGACGAAGTTGGTTTTCAACTACCTGTAAAACTTGCTAGCAATGTGAAGATTGTTTGGAATAATTTGAGTTTATGCAAGTAAAAAAAAATACATATTTTTTTATTCATTAATACATTTTTTTTTAAATGCCGACCGTAGATTTTCAGATTTTTGGGTCGGTCGCAAAGGGCAATACAACAAGTTTTATTTTAGGCCTAATGGTCAACAAAATTGACACAAATATAAAAAAAAAAACATGTCTGAAGAAAAATAGGACTAGGTATGAAAATTTAAAGGTAAGTGTAAGGATATTAGAATTTAAACGATCGTATCTCCAACGAATTGATAAAATGCTTGGAAAATCCTTAGTCGAAATTCACTGTTTTTTACCTTTTTTTTGGGGGGGGGGGGCGGGGGTGGGGGTGTTGTCGTGAATATCTGGCTTTGTCAAATTTATGAATTTTAAATTCATAATTGAATTATTCTTCATTCAACTAATTTTTTTTTGTACGGAGTAAATGAGATGGATAGGTTTATATTGTACTTTTATAATTTCATATCCTTTTAGGCCGTCGCGGCACTGGCGGAGCGAAAGTACCGGGATCCTACCGGGGATGAGTTTATTGACTACTCGGCCGATAGATTGAGACCATTTTATGGTAAGGCTGGACACGAGTAAGACTCAATGGCTCCCAGTGAGACAGAGGCTAGACTACAAAATACTATCCATGACACTCAAAATCAAGTCAAATCAGGCTCCTATCTACATGCTGGAGATGGTTTAGAATGGAGGAAGCCTTCGAGACGTCTCCGCTCGGGAAATGTTGACCAGTACACTGTACACAGTACCGCGGTGTAAAAGATCATGGATTGCTGCCCCACTTGCCTGGAATGCCCTACCCTTGGACTTGAAGTTGAGCTCATCAATTAGAACCTTTCAACACAAATTGAAGACCTTGTTGATTAATAGGGCGTACTGTTCATGTTAGGATTATGATCTGAGTTAGAATATTTTATATCTCTTTTGGTTATTAGTAGTATAATTATCTGTAGTTATGTTGACCATTTGTCGCCTTTTCAATATGTATATATCTTAGTTCTGTCGAATTTTGATTAATGACCATATTCTTGTAATGTGTTTGATGTGTTGATCTGTGCGCCAAAGAGTGCCTATAATGTCGGCAGAGTTGTGCGCAATATAAATGCATAATTATTGTTATTATTATTATTGCCAGTTCATTACAAGATTATTCTGTAAGGTTCTCTTAATGTTTTTCTCTTTCTCTTTAAATGAAAATGAAAATGGTTCAATTATTGTTATCCATCATGAATTGCTTGAAGAAACTTTGGTGTCAATTAAATATACAAATGATAACAAACAAATAGTATGCCTGCTGTTATTCCCTGTTTTGCAGATCAGTTTGCAAAACATGTTTATGTACATGTATGTGTTCAGGGGCGTCAATCCGTTTTACATTGTTTTGGGGACACTGAAATCCAAGTGTTCAAGTAGAGCATAGCGAAGGGCGTGTGGTCCATGCAGGTACGATGGACTGATGGAGCGTCTTTCAAAGTTGAGGGCGACCCAAAAAAGGCACTTTCTCGAAAAAGGGGGCACCTAACAAGGAAAATCTCAAAGCGAAAGTATACAATTTTTAGACATTGGTATATACCCCTACATTGTGATTATATTATTTGGGATGAATTTAATATGTTTTTCTCTCTTTATATGGTCCAAGATACTGCTTAAGCATCATTCTTTTACATTTGGGTCAGATCATTGGGCTGAATACAAAAAAATAAAGATTTGTGAGGTCGCAGTGCAAAAAATTACATCTTATAAAGAGGAAAGAACAATCCTGATGGGGTTTTAACCACAGTTTAATCATGAAAAATGCGAGCGAACTTTGGGTGAAATTAAAGAATTAGTTGCTACTAGTTGCTTTAAAGGTACTATGTCCCTTTTGCAGCCAACCTCAAATTCTGTAGAACTTTGCAGGAATTATGGATATGTCATGTATGTCCTATCTGTGAAATTTAAACATTAGCAGTGTCCTCATATTCAAATTATGCAAGGAAACCCGTTTACTTGCTAGACTTCACTGTCAGACACTATTGAGTGACTGACTGGCCTTTTTTCTTCTTTGGTAATAACATACATGAAAAGAGTTGTAAAGGGTACATGAGCATTTGTCTACATCAATAACCCACTTCTTGTGATGGCCAAGATTAAACTGATTGAATCTTTGCGCAGCATAAAACGTATGACCATTTGGTACAATTGTCTGAAAATCAAGACTATTACTTTTGGGCTCTATAGCCCTAAAGTCGATTTGACAACTAATAGTCGTTATTTTCCCACTTGAAGACATTTTCAACCCCCACCTTTTTTAGGGAAGTTCTAAATTAGTATTATCTTTCAAATGCAGTTGGAATTTAACTTTTTCATTTTTTTGGCCTGCAAATGGGACATAGTACCTTTAAATAGGAGCACATATTAATGGCGAAAGGAATCGGGGGCACATATCCAAATGGAAAAGGACTATTATTAGAAAAGAAAAAGAGCGCATATGTCAAAATTAAATGGGGAACTATCAGAGGTAAATATGGGGCACTTCTCGCACCTGAAAAGAGGCACTCACCAGCGACGAAGAAAGGCACTCATGAAAAAAGGGCACCTATTAGAAAGGATAATGGGCAGATATCTAAATAAAATGGGCACTAATCATAGATGAAAAGCCAGGGCACTTATTACAGAGTTAAAGGGGTACCTCTCAAATTAGAATGAGGGCACTCATCGGAGATGAAAAGGGGCATTTATAAGAATGAAAAAAGGGCATACACAGGAGAAGAGGCACTTGTCAAAATATAAGGGACACCTCTCAGATTTGAAAGGAGGTAATTATAAGAGATGCAGGGGCACTTCAGAGATGGTAAGGGACACTTCTTGTACCTGAAAAGGGGCACTCACCTGAGAATGGAAAGGTCCATAATTACAACAAAAAGTGAGCATTTGTCAAACGAAAAGGGGACACCTATGAAATTTTGATAGAGATGTGAAAAGGAGCATTTATGATAAGGGGAAACGTAAAGGGGCATTTATCAGAAGTAAAAACTGCAAAGTGACTTGTATAGAAAGGAAAAGGGGGCACGTGTAAAAAGTAAAAGGAGGCACTTATCAGAGGTGAAAAATGGCACTCATC